>JACEIK010001595.1:70967-159757 GCA_018107945.1 Datura stramonium | reverse complement strand
CCAGGTCCTACTAGGGCACCAGGTGCCAGTCATACCCCCCAAGGCGGGGCGTGACAACATTCCTTGCAACATTAAGGGAATTTACCCATAGATAAATCATAGAGAATTTCATAAATTTTAGTTAAAACCCCATAGGATCATAAACATGATTTAAGACTTGAGTTCATGAACTTGAGGAGGAATATGGGCATGAGAGTGAAAGAAAACTCTCATTCATAGCCCTACATACCTTGGTAAACTAATTCTCAACTTGACTTTGAAAGTCCAAGAGATTTGGAGGAGAATTGGAGGATTCTAAGCTTGATCTCCAATGGAAAACCTCTAAACTTGCATGCATGGAAGTTGAATGAATTAGAGTAGGTTAAAACTCCCTTAATACACCCCTTTTAGTTCTTAAAACGATGTAGTATAAGAGTTAAAAGCATGGGAGATTACAATATTGCCCTTGAAAATCGGGTAGAATTTCTATAACTAGCACCCAAACGGTACTAGTGATGAGCCGTTACACTCCTAATGGCCCGTTATTCGTGCCATCACCCTAAAATAGTGATTTCGGCCATAATACCCTTCTGACTATACAAGTGATGGGCCATCATGACTTCGACAGTCCGTCACCCAAGAGTCCAGAAAAGTTTCCTTCGACAATTCAACCGACGGTCTGTTGCTGCTTCGAAGACCATCACTAGCAGCGTCAGGTCTATGATGGGATGTCAACCAATCAGTCAAACCTGAATGTCACCAGTGACAGCATATCTCCTTCGTAACGACCGTCACTTGCACCGTCAGTGGCATGATGGTCCGTCAGTAATGAAGTTACTCCTTGCACCAGACCTGCAATTTCTGTTATTATCCTTCATCAAGCTATTTCAAGGTCCGGGGTGTTACAACATCTCCCTTTGGGAACATTCACCCTTGAATGTTGATTTAAACTTGATGAAGGGCTAAGGGAGAGAACTACAACTCCAAAACTAAGAAATTTTAATTGATAACTGACAGAGCAATAGTCTCTACACTGAATACATAAATGTACTAAACTCACAAAATATACATGCATATAAGGACATGAAAGAAACTTAGTGACATAACTCGATATGAGACTGAATAGAGTACCAGGGAGGAAACTAGTACCTCAAGCTGGAATTGAGCCAGAAGGGAAAAGATGTGGGTATCTAGCCTTCATATCTACTCCTTCTTCCCATGTAGCTCCCTCAACATGCTGATTTCTCCACAACACCTTCACAGATTCTACTTCCTTATTCCTCAACTTTAGAACCTGATGATCAAGGATCTCAACTACAACCTCCTCATAGGTAAGACTATCCTTCACGCCGAAATTCTCCACCAGAACAACAAAGGTAGGGTCACCAAGTCACTTCTTTAACAGAGATACATGAAAAACTAGATGCACTGAAGCTAATTCCAAGGGCAACTCGAACTCATAGGCCACCTTGCCAACACGTCTCATAATCTTGTATTGGCCAACATACTGGGGACTAAGTTTCCCTTTCTTACTGAACCTCATCACTCCTTTCATGGGAGATACCTTCAAAAATACCCAATCATCAACTTCAAACTCAAGTTCTCTCTGTCTAACATCTGTATAAGATTTCTGACGACTCTGAGCTATTTTCAGCTTTTCTCTAATAAGCTGAACCTTCTCCATGGTCTTATGAATAGAATCTACCCCAATTAACATAGTCTTACCTTCTTCAAACGAACCAATAGGTGACCTACACCTCCACCTATAAAGATCCTTAAATGGAGCAATCTGGATATTGGAGTGGCAACTGTTATTTTAAGCGAACTCGATGAGTGGTAAATGATCATCCCAACTACATTTGTAATCAATAACACATTCCCTCAACATATCTTCAAGGGTCTGAATGG
Source organism: Datura stramonium (assembly GCA_018107945.1). Taxonomy (NCBI): domain Eukaryota; kingdom Viridiplantae; phylum Streptophyta; class Magnoliopsida; order Solanales; family Solanaceae; genus Datura; species Datura stramonium. The sequence continues at coordinate 157,870 of JACEIK010001595.1, read as the reverse complement.
TCCTCTCGGCCTGACCATCTCTCTGCGGGGGAAAAGTTATGCTAAGCTTGATGTGAGAATCAAGTCCCTTTTGAAACGATCTCCTGATAATGCTCAAATCACACTCCTGATAATGTACGATGCGAACATTGTCATATATAACCCAACAAAGGTTGGGGTCGATCCCACAGGGAATATAGTCAAGATGTATAATAGCGCTAGTATTTAAGCTTTTAAGATTGTTATTTCCTGAAAGGGGGTTTTTTTATATAAGCAAATAAGAAGCAATAATGAGAATTGATTGTTGTTTATCAGTTTATCCAAATAACTAGGGTATGTGTTCCCTATGGATTCATACCTACTTTCGGGTTTACACTCATGATCTATTCCAATGCGTTACTTGTAGAACTGATAACATAAATTCATCCAAACGATTGGTTCATCCCTATGGAATGACTATATTCAATTACCAGATTAGGTCATGTGTGATTCCACTTCAACCGTTATCAATTTTGTCACGCCTCACCTTGGGAGGCATGATTGGTACTTAGTGCCTACTAGGATGTGAACTGACTTAACTAAGCCTAGGCACTCCTGGTGCAGGCTTTCTCCTCAAATGAAGAAAGCAATGGGCTATATCTCGATTCTAAATACATCCTCCGGACGACAAGGCCATATAGCCACTTGTGAATAAAAACAGCTAACCAACAACAAGCAACAAAAGGGATCCTACACGAAGCATAACTGATTAAGGCCCAACATGGCCAACATAGAACTAACTTACTGCCGACTATAGTCTGCAAGCCTCTAAGAGTACAAATAGCAGTCAGGACAGGGCCCCATCCTACCCAAAATGCTATATAACTGAGATACAGAAACCTCTACAACCTGGCAACTCTGAATGAAAGGAGTTGTCCCAACTGCTACTCTGAACAACTGCTATTGGAGATCCTAAACCCTATATGTCTAAACCCGCAGGCAAGTAATAAAGCGCCTAGGGGAGGGCGTCAGTACAATATGTACCGAATATGTAAGCAAATAGATAAGCTGATAAATACTGGAAGTGAATAGGAAGAAGGAAAGAAAGATTAACTTGTACGCCTGCTGATTCGTAATCTGCATCTAACCAACACTACATTTACATAAACTAAGATAGTATAATTACACATTTATAAACTATAATTAACATAAAATAATACAAACAAGAACCTTACCTGGCCCCTATAAGCTAGAAGGCACAATCAACACAGAATAACTCGTTCAGGCCCCCATAAGCCCTGGCGAGCACATCTCAATCTATATACCCCTATAAAGGTTTCTATGACTCCACTGCTACTGTATCCAACCTAAAGGTCCCCTGGGTCTACAATTGAGCTCGCATGGCCCCTGAACTATAGCTGTTTCTGAGTCCAGTGGACTCCTGATATATGCACCCCGGGAACCAGACTCGTAGGGGGTGTGGTACTAATACAATGTATGTATAATAGTACATCCATGGAATGGACTATATGAGGACCTGGGACCCCATCTTCATCCCTCGCGGACGGCATGCCGCTCTTTCTGGAGCGACGTCATCTCGCCCTTGGCGAGCGTCGACACAACTAGTAACCCTGGGGTGGTCATGGATGGCTCCTAAGTGAGGGTAACCCCAACCAGGTTGTTGTACTAACATCTCAATATAGCCACTCAAAAGGCATAACTGGCCTTCTGGGCCTAACGCCACCGCTGCTGGGCCCTTAGGATAATCTGTAAAACTGCTAGCAGGAATACCATGCACCTGTATTTGATCAGAGGATCCTGATAGTGATCATGATCTCTAATAGTCTGGACTTAATAGGGAGAGACCTAGAGTGGTCCAGCATAACTCTCTATATGTCCTGCCTGGACATCTATCGCTCATAATAACTGCGGGGTTGCGAATGATTAACTACTCGGTCCCCCTACTCAGGGAAACTGTAGAACTGGTACTGGTCGAACATGCTTTTGAGCGATCCACCTGTAATTCTTCATAGGAAGTTTACAAACATCCTTAGCCTGTGGGAAGTACTATACTAACATGGTACTTACGAGTTCCTTAGGCCTCATCTTGGTCTAATCGGATCTTATATTACTTTTCTAGAGTATTCTTAACCTAGTAGACAACTCTATATAGACCTAACCGTTCCTGGAAACCTGTGAGTGACAGGAACCGGCTGGGGTATTGGCCCGACCTCTAACTACTGATAAGGTCCCCTTCCTTAGCGTACCCACGGGCCTATTTGACCTAGACGACTGGGATGGCTTCCTGTGCGACCTATGTGATAACTTCCAAGTCAGCTAGGATTGACAATTATTGGTAACGGCTAATAGGGCGGTAAGTTTTTGCCCAGTACACTAGACAACCCTAGTGTCACTGATTCTAAAGTATGACTATTCTATCTACGTTTTGGGCCATGGGACGTGCGGTTACGTCAATGGCTTCTGGGCATGCTTTTCTAGCAACCCAGGCACCAAACTAGTAGTTATGTCGCCTGACTACGCCTACGCTATGCACCCTACTAACTCAAGCTTGCTAACCCTCATGAGTTTCTAAGGTCTAGTCCTGGCAATAAAACATACAATCTTACTAAAACCATGAACCGGAGAATTGGAGAGTTTCTATGACGCTTCTAGCATGTATCTTTCTTATCATGTCTATTTCCGACGAGGGATACTACGGTATAATCCATATACATTTTCTAATAGCTAACCATAATAGATATATACCCATAATCTACTGATGGCGGTTAGTCGCAGCATATTTGATCTTTATCTACTATCAATAACTAATTACAACATGTGTAATCACAATTTAATTGTAGCAACTATCTACGACATCTGAAATCGTCATTTCTATTCGAGAACATAAGTCGTAACACTATACGATGAGTATACTTGCCGAGGGTTAAGCCTTACACACCTTGATTTTCGTTTCCTGAATAACAAACGAGTTTCAACTTGTATTCTCTAACTCTCTTAAGCTGTAACCGTTGTACTGGGAGAAAGAGATGAATTTCAATACCAAAATCGACATAAAAAGATAACTTTTAATGCCAATATTGACTATACTTCAACTTAACGGAACATGGTCGAAAATGTATTATTTTCCGAGATTTTAGAAGGGAGAAGTACTTACTTGAAGCCTGTGATCGTATAGAAATCAGTTTCGAGCAATTCTAAAAACTTTGGCTCGGGGGGGTTACGATTCGCCAAGCGAATTATATGAAAATAACTTCACAATAATTCTCCCTACGAGCTCTAAACTCCATACCAGATGTTAATTTGAATTTGGACCGCATTTGATAGCGTAATCGGATGAAAAATGATCGAAATCTTCGTACTTCCTTACTTCTGGCCAAATATAAAATGGTTGGAAATGATTCAATTAAAGTGAAGGGCCCATATATACATGGGAGGTCAGCAGCAGGGGAGGCGCGGTGCGCCTCCCATAGCACCAAAACACGGGCACGATGCGCCGCCCATAGTGCCAAACACGGGCGCGATGAGCCGCCCAATGCCCTGAGACAGAGGCGCGATGCGCCGGCCGTAGCGCCAAGCTGCCTGGCGTAGCGCAGCGCCCAGTGTGCTGGGCCTCCAGTACCGGCCTCCTGCTTGCTCGATTCTGTGCTCTTTCGTTCATCCCCAGAGCTTTTTCCTATGTGCTTCATACTCTAAAACTCTCAATATACGTACACACGCATCCGTCACATGATTCAACTTACGGGGTGTAACATCTCCCCCCCTTAGTAACATTCATCCTCGAATGTCGTCTTTAGGCTTAAAAGACTCAAGTATTTTTATCTGTTGCTAGGGAAATTTTTACAGAGTCTCCCCTGTATTATGGACTATCTTAAGAACCTGAAACGCAGAAAAGTCCAATACAGGTATCTCATATGGCACTATAACAGCTATTCCACAACAAAATGGTAATCAATTGAACTGTATAGATAGCGTAAATAGTAAAATAATAACTAAACAACGACTTTATCTTAATTGCATAGTCTTGATAAATTCTGGGACAGATGAGGATATCTGGTTCTTATATCGTCCTCAGCTTCCCAGGTCATCTTTTCTTTATTCTTGTCCTTCCACAGTACTTTAACTGAGGCTACATCTTTAAGTTCTCACTCTTCGAACTTGCTAATCTAGTATGACAACTAGAACCTTTTTATAGGTTAGTTCCTTAATAACTTAAACTTCCTCAATGGGACACAACATAGGATGGGTCTCTTAGATGTGTTCCATAACATTGACATGCTAAAGACTGAATGGACCAATTTAGGAGACTCTAGCCCCTATGCCGCTTCGCTTGTTCTCTGGAAAATACAATATGGCCAATAAGCTTGCCTTTTCTCTAATTCTCATAGTTCCCTCCATCGGCGAAGCTTTTGGGGAATACTCAACAACTTCTTCAATCCTTAGCTATCTATGTTGTACGTTAGGGTAGGACTTCCGACGATCCTAGGCTATCGGTACCCATCTCTTAATAAGTTTAACATCTTTCGTCTGTCCGTTATAATGTGCCCTAGTCCACTATGTTTGATTTATTTGCTCCAGGTCATCATATTGAGGGTCTACATCGCTACTCGCAATCGATCTCTGGCATTTGAACCGAGTGCTCTGCTTAGCTATTTGTTTAGGGACAAGGAGTCGTATTCAACTTAACATGCATCCCAACTTATTCTGAAAGCCTTTCTATACTAACCCAAGTGGGGTCGATTTACACCTAGTATGAGGTAACCTCCTAACTATGATTAAATTGACTATTCTCCATTCCTTTTGCAGGCACAACTACCTCCTGGATTGGCCGGCTCGGTTTTTGCTTTCCAGTCTTCCCCTGGTTGGTCATTGAAGCTCTATGCTATAACTTAGTAATGTCTCCCTTTTCTCATGACATCAGTAGGTCTTTCTTATAGCCTGATACATTTTCATTAAACTCTGGGTGAAAGAAACAAGAGACATGATATACCTTAGCAAGAATCTGCTGGTGAAGTTCGGCTACCTTTGGGGCATAGAGGCAGCCGCTGGGTCTTATGACTTAACCCCTTATTATCTTGAGGGCCAATGACTCTCTACTGGGCCTTGTTTCTAGGCTGTTCTAAGTTAAAGTCTCTGTGTCGGCACTCGCTTATCTTTTCGTCTGGAGGGGATACCGCAACATTCTAGGCTACAACGTTCTATCTCTTAACTGTTATCCCGATGCTTAGTTCTCAATATTCGGTGGTAATCCTATGCTCTATCATCCTAGAGGTGATTCTGGTTTTCCCCCATTAGATATTTATACCTTTCCTCTTGTTCGCTTGGACTGGGCTTTGAGGTTCGTGACTCCTACCTCATACTGTCAAGGATGTTATCGACCAAGACTGCTGACCTATATTTCTTTTGACTCGCACTCGGACCTATTTCATTCGTATGACCTCCCTGTCCTTTKATATCACAAACTAAGGCCATAACCATTATCTTGCAGGCATGTCCTGCCGTCATTAGCATGCTATGGCGGATTCAGCCTTTTTCTGACTTGAGCTTTACTGTTACTGGGGGTTTATTACTGATGGACTCTTACACGCACTTTGAGTGTTACTGGTAGTCTTACCTTCTCTCCTGATTTACTACCGTGGAGGTCCAGAAAAATTACTTAAACACTAGGGGTCTCCACCACTTCCTCACACTTTACGGAATCGACAAATCCAACCTTCCTTTGCCATTTAATCTGGGCAACATCACCTCAATACTTATGCTTTTTGCTACACTGAAAACAAAACTGAGAGGCGAGAATAGCTATTTCTTACTAAAATGGGACTGAGGTACAGAACTGTACAACATTTTAAGGGTTGGAGGTAAGAATCCCGCAATTCCCTCTCTTTTTCATTCCCTTCAAGTAGATCTTGTATATCTAATAGATAAGTCAAATCGTAAATACACTATACTCCTGACCTCCTACTTTGAGGCTGTAAAAAGAACTGGGGACGGTGCTGGCATATTTACTACCTTATGAGATTCCTAGTGCCCCAGGAAGATATTGAGAAAATTAAAACACATTCACCTTCGTCCTCAAATTGGTTGTCCCCAAGTATGGTATCGCACTGGTACCCTTTCCTACTGCTGCAGCTAACTGGTGGCTAGCTGGAGTCTGTCTTATATCGAACCTTATCCTAGATAGACATAACAATGAAAGCTTAGGGACTCAGCCCTGTACAACTCGGCTCTATAGCACGATATGAAGAGAAGAAAGGGTAACCATACTATTACGTCTCGGAGCCTCCTTCTTATAGAATGTGGTGCACAACACATTTAAAAGCAAGACTCTACTAAAAATGGCTTGCAGACTCCCTAGGATATGAACTGCTCTGATACCAAGTTTGTCACGCCCCACCTTGGGAGGCATGACTGGCACTTAGTGCCTACTAGGATCTGAACTGACTTAACTAAGCCTAGGTACACCTGGTGTAGGCTTGCTCCTCAAATCAAGAAAGCAACGGTCTATATCTCGGCTATAAATACAGCCTCCAGCCGACAAGGCCGTATAGCCACCTGTAAATGAAAACAACTAACCAATAACAAGCAACAAAAGGGATCCTATACGGGCCGACTAGGCCATCATGCTGACTAGTTATACCAGAATTAAGACGAGCTACTATCTTAGGCCCCACACGGCCAACACATGAAGCATAACTAATTAAGGCCCAACACGGCCAACATATAACTAACTGACTGAAGACTCTAGTCTGCAAGACTCTAAGAGTACAAATAACAGTCGGGACAGGGCCCAGGCCTATGCAAAATGCAATATAACTGAGATACAGAAACCACTACAACCTGGCAACTCCGAATGAAAGGAGTTGTCCCAACTTCGGACTCTGAACAACTGCCACTAGAGATCCTGAACCCTGTCTGTCTAAACCTATAGGCAAGTAACGCGGCACCAAGCGGAGGGCGTCAATACAATATGTACTGAATATGTAAGGAAATAGATAAGCTGATAAAGACTGGAAGTGAATAGGAAGAAGGGCAAAAATATTAACCTGTACGCCTGTTGATTCGTAATCGGCATATAACCAACAGTACATGTACATAAGCTAAGACTATATAATTACACATTTATAAACTATAAATAACATAAAAGAATACAAACAAGAACCTCACCTGGCCCCCATAAGCCGAAAGGTACAATCAACACAGAATAACTCGTTTAGGCCCCCATGAGCCCAAGAGAGCACATCTCAAACTATATACCCCTATACAGGTTTCTATGACTCCACTGGTACTATAGCCAACCTACCGGTCCCCTGGGTCTACAGTTGAGCTCTCTTGGCCCATGAACTATAGTTGTGTCTAAGTCCGGTGGACTCCTGATATCTGCACCCCAGGCACCAGGCTCGTCGGGGGTGTGGTGCCGATACGACGTATGTATAGTAGTCCAGCCATGGAATGGACTATATGAGGACCTGGGACCCCATCTTCGTACCTCGTGGATGGCATGCCGCTCTTTCTAGAGCGACGTCATCTCGCCGCTGGCGGACGTCGACACAACTAGTAACCCTAGGGTTGTCATGGATAGCTCCTAAGTGAGGGTAACCCCAACCAACGTGTTGTACTAACATCTCAATCTAGCCACTCAAAAGGCGTAACTGGCCTTCTGGGCTTAACGCCACAACTGCTCGCCCCCTAGGATAATCTGTAAAACTACTAGCAGGCACGTCATGTACCTGTATCTAATTAGAGGATCTTGATAGTGATCATGATCTCTATAGTCTGGACTGAATAGGGCGAGATCTGGAGTGGTCCAGCATAACTCTCTAAATGTCCTGCCCGAACATCTATCGCTCATAATAACTTCGGGTCACGAATGATTAACTACTCAATCCCGCTACTTAGGGCAATTGTAGAGCTGGTACTGGCCGAACATGCTTGTGAGCGATCGGCCCGTAATTCTTCATAGGAAGTTTACCGACATCCTTAGCCTGTGGGTAGTACTACACTAACAAGGTACTTACTAGTGCCTTAGGCCTCATCTTGGTCTAATCGAATCTTATATTACTTTTCTAGATGATTCTTTACCTTATAGACAACTCTGTATAGACCTAACAATTCCTGGCAACCTGTGGGTGACAGGAACCGGCTGGGGTGCTGGCCTGGCCTCTAACTACTGATAAGGTCCCCTTCCTTAGGGTACCCATAGGTCTATTTGACCTGGGCGACTGGGCTGGCTTCCTGTGCGACCTATGTGATAACTTCCAAGTCAGCTAGGATTGACAATTATTGGTAATGGCTAATAAGGCAGTAAGTTGTCGCCTAGTACACTAGACAACCCTAGTTTCACTGATTCAAAAGTATGACTATTTTGTCTACATTTTGGGCCTTGGGACGTGCGGTTACATCAATCGCTTCTGGGCGTGCTTTTTTGGCAACCTAGGCGCCAAACTGGTAGTTTTGTCGCTGGACTACGCCTACGCTATTCACCCTACTAACTCAGGCTCACTAACACTCACAAGTTTCTAAGGTCTAGTCCTGGAAATAAAACATACAATCTTACTGAAACCATGAACCGGAGAATAGGAGAGTTCTTATGACGCTTCTAGCACGTATCGTTCTTATGATGACTTTCAATGAGGGATACTACGGTATAATCCATATACATTTTCTAACAACTAGCCATAATAGATATATAACCATAATCTACTGATGGCTGTTACTCACAGCATATCTGATCTTTATATACTAGCAACAACTAATTCCATCATTTTTAACCACAATTTAATGGTCGAAACTATCTATGACACGTGAAATCGTCATTTCTATTCGAGAACATATGTCGTAACACTATATGATGAGTATACTTGGCAAGGGTTAATCCTTACACACCTCGATTGTCGTTCCTTAAATAACCGATGAGTTTCAACTTGTATTCGCCCGCCCTCTTCAACTGTAACCATTGTACTGGGAGAAAGAGATGAATTTCAATACCAAAATCGGCGTAAAATGATAACTTTTATGAACTTCAATACCAAAATCGGCGTAAATGATAACTCTTAATACCAATATTGACTATACTTCAACTTAATGGAACATGACTCAAAACGTATTATTTCCCCGAGAGTTCGAAGGGAGAAGTACTTACTTGAAGCCCGTGATCGTATAAAAATTAGTTTGGAGCAATACTAACAACTTTGGCTCAGTGGGGTTACTACTCGCCGAGCGAATCTTATGAAAATAACTCGTAGTAATGATCCTCAGGCTTAGAACTCATACCCAAAGTTAATTTGAATTTGGATGTTGTTTGATAGCGTAATTGGATGAAAAATGATCAAAATCTTCGTATTTCCTTACTTCCGGCCGAATGTAAAATATTTGGATATGATTCAATTAATGTGAAGGGCCCATATATAGATGGGAGGTTAGTATGTGGGAGGCACGGCAGCCCAAAGGTGGGCCGGGCCTCCAGCCTCTGGGCTCTCGCTTGCTCGATTCCGTGCGTTCCGTGCTCATCCCCGCAGCTTTTTCCCATGTGCTTCATACTCTAAAACTCTCAATATACGTACACACGCTGTCCGTCACATGATTCAACTTCTACTAGGTGTAATAGATTTATGCCAAATTAACATATCCTATGACCGTAGCTCAAGTTGTATAATGATCATCATGATCAATGCTTATATTTTCCAAATCTCTACTTCTTAGATTCAAGCAAGTAGTGAATTCTAGCAAGACCTAATATTGCGCCCCCGTTAAGAAACATTAAAGATTAAGAGAATACAATTTAAACGTTTAGCATTGGTTTAGAATCACTTTTGGAGCAACCCTAGTTCATTAATTTACCATGATTCCCACAATCGTAGTTGTGGAGGTTTTAGCCTCTCATGGTTGTAATATAATTATTAGCATTTATAGACAAACACATAATATAATACTTACACGGATGATTGGAATAAAACCCACTTCAATATTGCAAGAATTTATGAAGAATGATTCAAGAACAATGAAGAAATCAAAGCAAGAAAATCTCCAAGACTTGAATAGAAAATTAACAATAATTCTCTCCCGATGTATTTCGTGTACTATGACCTGTTTATCCACTCCCTTTATCGAAAATAACCTAATAGTATTATAATTATTTATTAAATCTTTCCTAAGGCGAATGAAAAAATCATCAAAACTACCGTCGACTTCACCTACTTCCACTCCATAACAAGATTGTACTCAGTCGTACCTTGACTCCGTATGTTGGCTGGACATCTGATGAATCTTGTTAAGTGTTTATAGTTGGTATGACTTATACCATGAACATATTGTAATGCCCAAAGCCCCAAGATAAGATCCAGGAGTTGAAATGGAGAAAACCGCAAATTCTCGCACTGCATCGCGTAACGGGATTGTTACCGGGACTCCATGACGAATGTTTCCATTCTTAAGTGACTCTTGTAAGATCTGGTCTTATGTTTTGGAATTTGTGATTTTAAGTCACCACGGGAAAGCATGACCACGAAGTCATGGTCAGACCCCATGACTCGTGGAGCCGGGCCTATGGTCGTGGTTGGAGAAGAATTAGGGACTTTCTGTGCAAAGAAGGTGATGAGTGGTGACCACGAGTCGTGGCACCAAGACTTATAGGGCTCCTAGTGAGATCCCAGATGAATTTTGGACAGTGCACATGACAAATGAGACCATGAGTCATAGTCCTTGGTAATGATTCGCCCAGTCCCTCATTGGGACGGGTAGTCGGCCATTTTCTCGCGAATTTTATTAGGGCTTTTCCGTAATTCCTATGATCCTAAGGCCTAAACTGTGTCAATAAAGAAATGAATGATGAGTTTTAATGTGTTCATTTTAGGCCATTCTACTCATGCATGCAAGTTAGAGAGCTAGAGACAGGTGATCAAGCTTAATTCCTTAAAGTTTTCATCAATTCTTTTCCTTGGGAAATTAGAGAAGTTATAGAATCAGATCCCTTCGTGTACGTAGGGTTATGAATGGGTGAATTTTATTCACACCCATGCCCAATCCCTCTAGTTCACGAAAATCTATGAGCTGGATTCTATGGGGTTTTAACCTAATGCATGAATTCTCTAAGTCAATGTCATGGGTATGATCTAAGTATGTTTTAATTGATGAATTACGATTCATGGTAAAGTTTTATCATGTTTTCAATCACTAATCATGTTTACTAGTTTTACAAATTATGATGCTCATTCATGAAGAACTTATGAAAAGTTGAGATTTATGATGTATGTTCAATTATGATAAATTTATAATGCTCAAACCATACCTCCTACTGAAGTATGAACCAGACGTTATCAATAAAGAACCCAAGTAGAGGTTGGGGTCGAACCCACAAGGAATATGGAAGATCTGGACTAATGCCGGTAAGTGAACTTGCTGGTTAGTTACTCCAATTTGGGGGTTTCAAGAAAAATAATAATTAAAACAATTATTGCAATTTTTATGTAAAATCAAGAGTTAAGACTAACTAGGGTTTGTGTTCCCCATGGGTTTATAACTGCTTCGGGTATACCCACGTGATCAATGCCAATGCTAACTTGTAGAACTGATAACTAGGGTTCATCCAAATGACTGATTTGTCCCTACTGGATGACGATACTCAATCACCGGGTTATGTCTCATGAGCAGTTCCAAACAATCCATTATTAATAAGTTTCAAATTTAACTATCCTGCAACCACAACTCAAGTTAATACAATGATCATCCAGATCAAGACTTTGTTGTAATCCCCTTTTCCTAATCTCTACCTCTCTAGACTAAAGCAAGTAAAGAATTGGGGCAGTCCTAATGTTGTACACTGTTAAGAAACGTTTAAGCATGAAGAGAATACAATACAAGCATTTTGCATTGGTTTTGAATCACTTTTGTGCAACCCTAGCTCATTAATCCATCATGGTTCCCACAACCCTAGCTATGGAGGTTTTAGCCTCTCATAGTTGCAAGGTTGTGATATGAATTCATAATTAAACACATAAATCAATACTTACAATTGTAGATGAGAGAAAAACTAACTTTGATTATATCTGAAATATAAAAGAACAATTCAAAAAGATCAAGAAGAAATCAAGAAAAGGTTGATAACAAGCCAATCAACTCAATTCGATATTTTTCTTCACTTCCCCACATTCTCTCTATGTTGTATGGATGTTCTCTAACATTCTCTAACGTTCTATAACTCAAAATAAAACATAAAAAGTATTTATACATACTTAAGAATCATTTTCCTAAGCTAACAGGCTAAATTTCCAAAACTGGTGCCGCCTGAGCCACGACAGATCCTACGACCCGTAGCAGGATTGTACGGGTCGTATAGTCTATCCATATGTCCTTGGCTTGCTAAAATTTGGCTAAGTGTTGGGCCTTGGTACGACCCTACGAGTCGTACTGTCCTTCCATGGCTTGACTCTGAGAAATCTCAATTTTTTTTATGTTTGTCACGAGTGTGATGGTACAACTCATACCTTGCTACCATGACTCGTACTGTCTATCTGTATCTAGAGTCAGCCTCTTGTGCAATTCATCTAAATATTTCCATGACTCAGTGCTACGGCTCGTACCAGCGTTGTACAACTCATACTGAGAGTCGTAAGATGCACTCTTCACAATTCATCCATCTGAAACTTTTCATGATCTTCATTACGGCTCGTACCATCAACCTATTGCTCGTACTGAGACTACGACTTTAGCCCATTTTCTGCACTTTCAGACTACCTTTTGCACCTTCTTGCTCCAATACTTATTTGTCCTGTAATCAAAGAAAAAATACCTTATATCTATATAAACACACCTAATTCCTTGCTATTTTCTTAGTTTTGAGGGTCGAAAGTGCTGTAAACTCACAGCACATCAACACCCTAAACTTAAGAATTTTTCATGTCCTCGGGCAAAGAAAAGAAAAAAACTAAACACGATGCACAACTAGAAAATAAACCAAGAATACTACAGCCAATACCCAAAAAATTTTGCACTATACATTCAGCGACTTTTGACCCTTTTTCCATGAACCAATATCAGCTAATGTTCCACAAGCAACCAAAAAACATTCTAAGAAGGGATCAAGACATGCCATCTAGCTATTAACAGGCAATTAAGTCATCATCGATGCTTTTCACACAAACCGATGGTAAAAGTAAACATAACCCAAGTACCATCACAATAAATGAAGTCCCCACCTACAGATATAGTAAAAATATGGCATGGGACTGAACAAGCGAGACTCTCACTCTCACAAAGAAGTTTCAAGTATTGTGTATCAGATACCATAGGCTTGCCCTTATTTTCTCTGCTTTAGTCTGTCAGATGGTCAGATTAGGATCACTATAGGACATGTTGTGGCTTGTAATGTAGGCTTTAGGGATGGACATGATAAATGTGAGATATTTTTAAGTGACTAACCCTTCCTTGGAACCACATACATTAACTTCACTGTTTACCTATTTCACCCTCTTTTCTTTTCATTCCTTTTCCTCCCTTTTCACCTCTTTTGTATGAATTTGTATGGGTGTGGTGTATTTTCAACCTTTTCAAGCATTATATTTTTTTCCTTTTGAATTTTTTTTCAACTTTTTCATCATTTTTTTTTCTTTTTCATTTGTCACACCATACCTCATTTTTCACCTTTTCTCTTTTCTTTTCCTTTTCCTCGTTCTCACCATTTATGCACCCCTACTCTAGCCACCCTCAACTTAGGCATTTTGCCTATGTTGAGGTTCACATTGTCCAAGAAAGGACCAGGGCCAAAACAGGTTCATTATAAAAAAATGGATACGGTTCATCAGTTAGTCAAAGAAAAATGGTCTATTAAAGGATCAAAATTTGGATCAAGGAAATCATATAATTTTGATAGGTTCATTTAGGCTAAAATGGAGCTTAACAAAAAAGGGCCTATGATCATATCCTAACCAACCATCCTTAGCCTATGCAAAGACTAACCAAGCAAGTTCTAGATCTTCAACACAGTACTGAACTAAGTATCAAATCTCACTCACTCATGGAACATGACTTATATTCACTTTACTTGCCTAGTTTACACAGGGCTTAAAAAAACAACTCATGCTGATACACTAAATGACATCTAAAGATCCATAGAAATCATGCATGCATTCACAAGTACATAACTTAATGCATCAAAAATTTTTAAACAGGGTCAATTTTTTTAGAAATTAAATAATAGTGCACTTTCATTGGCTGAGTACTCCTATGTTATTTCCTAATTGATCGAAAACCAAAAAATAAGAAAAGAAATCCTAAACATGTCGGTTCNGTTGATAGTGCACTTTCATTGGCTGAGTACTCCTATGTTATTTCCTAATTGATCGAAAACCAAAAAATAAGAAAAGAAATCCTAAACATGTCGGTTCTACTAGATAGCATGCCCGAGGAAAAAGAAACACGGCAAGAAAAAACCTTGGATGAATCCAAATATCACAAATACACCCCCTCCCCTTTTTGAAAATTGTGCTTCGTCCCCGAAGAACAAACTACAAGAACAGAAGGAAGAACATACCTGCGGTGCTCTAGGCGCTCCTGTCATCCTGCGAAGGAGGTACCTCCGCTGAAATCATGGCACTAGCGATTTCCGGCACACTCAATGGTGTATCAATAGGGGGAGTGGTTACCCCCAAAGTAGTCTTGGTCGTCTCTATGGCCTTTGTGGTGATCGCGATGAATGTGGCTAGCCCGAATGGTCCTTGCCACTAGCAAGATCGAGCTGAGTCATGGTAGAGCTGCCTACTTCTCTAGCTCACTTCTGCAGCTCTGACATATCTAAATCATGAGTCTGCAGGCTCTCTACTCATGCCCGCTTTCGTTCTCTTCTTTCTTTCTTCCTTTTCTTCCTCAAACATTCTTCTCCAATATCCTCGGAGACTCTTTTCTTTCCTTTGTCCTTTGCAGCTGCCATCGGCTCCAAATAAGACGCCAAGTCAATCTCCTCATCAGGTTCCTCATCAAGGTCTGAAAGAGTGGGGGCTGATATGAATGCCAGTTGTCATGATGAAAACTCAGCTACTTGGCTCCGAAGAGCCCCCAACTCCTCACGGAGATTGTTGATATTCGTCTGCTCTGCCATACGCATGTTGAACCGACTCTAAAATCAGTCTGAATAAGCATGTAAGGCCTGTGTTGCTGTGTCAATCTCTATTTTTACCCAGGGCTTCACATTCTCCATCATTACCTGAATCTTTCTTTTGGCCATAGTCAACCTCTTGGCCAATTTCTGAATAAAATCCTGGGGCACTAGAACATACCCTGTTGGAGTCTGAGTTGGCAGGATAGGTAGTGGTGTAGCAGAAGTGTTGGGAGCTGCCTCTGAATGACCGACATCTGTAGCCGGTGTCTTGCTCTACTCCTGTGAGGTGGGGCCATTCACCTGTGTGCCCCCTGCTGGCTGAGTTTGTGGAACTGCCGTGGAAAGTTGGGCTCAACTCACCAGGTTCATTTCATCCTGGGTTAAGCTAATGTCAGCTATCCTCTGCCCTCCAATCAAGCACTCCTCACCCCATCACACCGACACTCCTGCCTCTTTGCTAATCTGAAAATGAGGCTCGAGAATGGGATGGTAGTGCTCAATCCCACAGCCCGATCTCGTATTTCCTCTGCAATGATCCTCGAGATGTTGATGGGGTATCTGGAGATGAGGCATTCCACCAGAGCTACTCTATCTGCATTCAACATCTAGTCGCACTAGTGTCTAGCAGGCTATAGCTATGAAGTTGAGTGAGTTTTTTGTAACCTGTGTTCCACCTGAGACCTATTCTACTCCCTCTTTGTCCTCAACTATAACACCCTCCAACCACTATAGCTGCCTTTGTCTCTCCTCAAATCCTAGCTGCCTAATTTTCTTCACTGCCTCCACTCGGTACTTATATTTCGGCGTGGCATGTGGAGGTATGAACTGGGGCCTATGACACTCTCCAATATGGGCTGGTCTTTCACTTTCTGCCGTTTTTTACCTTTTCCTCCATGGTCGCCAAGTAGTTAGTGTGGAACTCATGGACTATCTCTGAAGTGTACTGGTCCAGAGTCCTAGACATCCATTCGAGCCCATAAAAGCTGAATATCCGCTTCATCTCCTCTACCTCATTCAATGTGTTGTTAAGGATCCATGGTTCTTCTTGGATGCTCCGCCTAGATTTGTTTTTGGTGGTAAGAGAAATGCCTTGTTCATAGATTTCCTGTGCTCCTGGCACTCTCCACCGGATGGTACGACCCTCCCTAGGTGAGATCTACCGCTGCTTAGCATTGGGAACCTCCTCCTCTGACTCATAAATGCCACTTCCCTCTCCGGCTTTAGTCTCCTCAGACCCTTCTTCTACATTTGAGCCGCTTCCCGACTCCTGATTACCTTCTTTAGCTCCCTCCTCATACTGGGGAGCTAAGGTAGATGTGGAAGTAGATGCAACGGTTTGGGCTTTGGCCTTTGCCCTAGTGGTTCTGGTCAAATCGGTGTCTGATGTATCGACCCTATATTCCTCAACTGAACCACTAGGGGAACTGCCTGTTTGCTCGGATTAAGAGGTCTCATCATGTAATGTGCTCTGGGAAGTTGCTTTGGATTTTCTTTGCGCTCGATCGTCATTGTACCTATAGATAAGAGAGTATGAATTCCATATTTGAGAAAGAAAAACAAGAAGTGAAATTCTCTGTATCTAACCATGGGTCAACAGTACGGGTCATACCTTGGAGGTACGACTCGTATGAAGTCCCAAGAAATCCATTTTGCACATTACGACTCCTAGGTACGACTCGTACCTTGAGTCGTCTTAGGATGCCCCTTCACTGACAATTTCTCTGTATTTTCCATGACTCATGGTATGACCCGTAGGTCGATTCAATGAGTTGTAGAAAGGACCATACTGCCTCATCTGGACTTGGCCTTATTCAGGTCTTTTGTACGAATGCATAGTACGACTCGTAGTGGCAAACCACAAACCATACTAGGTTTTGTACCTTTGGACTTGACTTATTTTAGCTTGGTACAGTCCCAACGAACCATCGTATGAGTCGTACTACCAAACCACGAGTCGTAGGAAGGCTTGTGAAGCCTGTCCTTGTCTAGATTTTTTTCTAGTGTTCAGGGAAGTCCAATTTTTTATATTTTTGATGCTCAGAATTCCCCAGGTTTAGGCATGTATTTTTAACTCTATTCTTGAAAATTACTCTTCCCTCCCCTTTGTATTCACTACCCATAACTCATTGTGAATTGTTCAATGCACAAGCTCGTCAAATTTTTAAAGTCCTTCCTAGTCGCAGACAATTCGATAACACCCCTGTTCATTTCACATTTTTTCAAGAAAACATGATGAATCACAGGGGCTTTGGCAACATAACATCAAACATATAATTTTTATCACTATTCAAAGCAATACGCTTACTTGTTTGCTTCTTACTTCAAATGGTAATCAAGGATTAGGGTTGAGAGGTACTTGATTGAGCAAGAAATTGCTCGAATTTTTCTTTGGTTTTGAGTTGCGAGTGTGAGGGAGTGGTAAGTGTTAGTCGTGACTTCAATGTTGTTCGTGGAAGAAGGGTCGTGGTAGTTTTGAATTTTAAATAAGTTAAAGGGTAGAATTTAAAATTTTGGGTCGAGTCAGGCAATTTCAACGATTTTGACCCGTCACGACTCGTACCACGAGTCATAGGTTTTCCCCACGACTTGTCCCCTGGACCCATGCTTTAGAGAGTTGAGTAAATTACCTGAGGACCTACGAATGCATCTTACAACTCGTACCACGAGGGTAAGGGTCGTACTGTGACTTGTAGGCCTTTATCTCATATGATTTGGCTAGTTCATAGGTATAGTGAATACTACGAACCATATACTTACGTTACGAATAGTAGGACCAACTGTACCCTGAACCCCTGCTCTGAAGCACCTCTCTTATTCTCACTACGCCTCCTGCTACAGCTCATATGATGCTATCACGAGTCGTACTAAGAGCCATAGTAGCTGCTTTTTTAGCAATTTTATGCCACTTGTATTTTCTTTCCCTACACACTAAACACACATTAATTAAGTTACTTGGGTTGCCTCCCAAAAAGCACTTGATTTAATGTCGCGGCATGATGCAGGTTTCCTAGTTACTTTGAATTTTCCAAGACACCACTTAGGTTGCCTCTCAAGAAGCGCCTGATTTAACGCTGCGGCACGACGCAAGTCTCTTGACTACTCAAAATTCGTCAAGTGACTCAAATTCATCTACTAGTGCTAAGACTACACTGAATTTCCTTTGGTTGCTACATTGACCGGCAGATATTGAAGGTGAACTCTTTTTTGTTCAGACTGAAATTCAATTTGCCTACCTCTACATCTACTAAGTACCTCCCAGTTGCAAGAAATGGTCGCTCTAAAATGATAGGGACCTCATAATCAACCTCTCAATCCAAAATCACGAAGTCTGCTGGGAATATGAATTTGTCTACCTTAACAAGCACATCAAACAGGATCCTCACTGGCTTCTTCATAGTTCTGTCGGCCATTAGTAGCTTCATAGTAGTCGGTGTGGGGCTCCTAAGCCCAATTGCTTGAAAACTGCCAAGGGCATTAGGTTGATTCTCGCTCCCATATCACAAAGTGCCCTTGCGAACTCGACATTGCCAATGGTTCAAGGTATAGTGAAAGCACCCGGATCTTCCTTCTTTTGAGCCAGGACCTGTGTAGCTATGGAACTACAGTGGTGTACATTACCTACCAATAGCTTATGGACCTCTTCTTTGTCACCAAGTCATTTATTAGCTTAGCATATCTCGGCATTTGTTCCAATGCCTCAACCAACAATATGTTCACAGATAATTGTTTAAGCATTGACATGAATTTTTGGAACTTACCATTTTTCGCCTTTTCTTCATTCTTTGGGGAAATGGTGGCGGTGGTCGCGGGATAGCTTTGTACATCTGAGTTTCTCCTTGATCAATGTCAGGTTCTTTCTCACCTATTGGGGCCTTTGCCAACTTAGCATTCTCAGTGCCCTCCATCTCAACACTCTTATCCTTCTCCTCATTTATGCTCTCTTTCTCACGTTCAACTATAACAAGGAAAGGGGGGTAAACTATGGTCTTCCAACTCCTAGTCATCACCTCCATGCAGTGGTCATCATTCTTGGGTTCTGGACGGTGTTGCTAGATAGTGTACCCTTTTGTCTAGGGTTCAGTGATGCTAACAGTTGCCCAAGCTGCTGTTCAATATGCTTGATGGTTGTGGCATGAGATTCCACTCTCTGACCCATACTTGATATATCACCATGAATTTCCTTCAATTGATCATCAGTGGAACTCACCTTTTTCAGCATCTCGACCATCATGCTTTCTAGCTTTGACTTCCCAGCCTCTCCCTCTCGTGCACTAGGAGGCACATATATTCCAGCTTGGTCGTTGTGATAACCGTCATTCCTTCTGCATTATCCTTCGCGCTCATGACCTCAGCTCCTATCTATGTTCCCGTTTCAGTTGTATTTATCTCTGTATTGGTTCTGACCTTGGTTTCTAGAACCTTGGCGCCAATTGTCTTTTCCAGACGCTAGGTCGTTGGCTCGAAAACCCGCCACCTGGCTATCCAGGAAATTTTCCTCCACCTCGGAATCAAAGTGATCTTCCCCTCGGCTCTAGTCCTTATGTTCCCACTGCATTTATCTTTTTGTTTCCAGCTCCCATAATGTGCTTTGTAAGAAAATCCAAAGATGTGCGCATATGAGCCAACTCCTGATCATGTGCTTCTTCTTTCCAACGTTGGCCTACTGTCAAACCAATAGAATATGTACTGACCACTACATCTGCCTCCCTGGTATTCCATGCCCTTTTTGTTTTAGTCACCCTGTCAAGGATAGTAGCAACTTGCTCCCAGGTGTGACTCATCAATGCTCCTCCTGCCACCATGTCTGCCACAACTTTTGTGCTATTGTTTAATGAGTCGTGAAATAAGTATTCCAAAAAAATTTCATCTGGAATATTATGGTTTTGACACTTTGTCAACTTCTTCTTGAACCTCAACTAGGTTTCATAAAGTGCCTCAGTTTTGAGCTATCAGAAATTGTAGATCTCATCCTTAAGATGAAACATTCTGGAGGGAGGAAAAAATCTCTCCAAGAAGGCTTGCTTGAGTTCCCTCCAGTTGGTTATGGAGTCATTGGGCAACTCCAATAACCATAAAGTAACTTCCCCTGACAGAGAAAAGGGGAATAGTCTGAGCCTGATGGCATCTTGGCTAACTCCAGGCAACCTATACGACTTGCATATTCCAACGAAGTTCATCAGGTGCAGGTTGGCGTCATCCGTTGCGTGACCACTGAACACCCCTTTCATGTTTAATAGTTGAATCATGGTGCTCATAATGTCAAATTTTCCCCAGGNCCAGGGGGCAGTGGTGGTGGTACAATTTCTCCAGTTGACCCAACTTCATCAATGTCTGGGTCCTCATCATTGAAGAACTGAGGGGAAAATCTATTACCTCTATTTCCACTCCCATGTCGTCTGTCATTAACAACCTCATCTTTGGCATCCTCCGCATCCTGAAGTGCCGATTGCCAAGATAGCTCGGCTTGCATAGCTTCTTTAGCTATACGGGCATCTCTCCGTTCCTAGTTTTCCATTCTGTGCAGTGTTCGCCCAATTTCGAGGTTCAACAGAATCAGGGGATTTCAACTACTCCGAGTGTCTGGCATCCACCGGAAAATAACCTGTGGGTATCACAAACAAAAAGAAAACGTAATTAAGGAAATAACTACCAAAATTCAAATACAACAAATTAATCTAGTCTTAGCCGTATTCCCCGACAACGGTGCCACTTTTTAATAAAGCTAAAACAACACCTCCTACTGAAGTATGAAGCGAACGTTGTCAATAAAGAACCTAACTAGATGTTGAGGTTGAACCCACAGGGAATATGGAAGATCTAGACTAATGCCGATAAGTGAACTTGTTAGTTCGTTACTCCAATTTGGGGGTTTCAAGGAAAATAATAATTAAAACAATGATTGCAATTTTGATGTAAAATCAAGAGTTAAGACTAACTAGGGTTTGTGTTCCCCATGGGTTCATAACTTCTTTAGGTATACACAAGTCATAAATACCAATGCTTACTTGTAGAGCTGATAACTAGGTTTCTTCCAAACGACTGGTCCATCCCTATTGGATGGCTATACTCAATAACCAGGTCAGGTCTCATGAGCGGTTCCAAACTATCCGTTAATAATAAGTTCCAAATTTAACTATCCTGTGACCACAACTCAAGTTTATAAAATGATCATCAAGATCAAGGCTTTGTTGTAATTATCTTTTACTAATCTCCACATCTCTAGATTCAAGCTAGTAAAAAATTCAGGCAAGTCCTAACATTATACACTGTTAAGAAATGTTTAAGCATGAAGAGAATACAATACAAGTATTTTGCATTGGTTTTGAATCACTTTTGTGCAACCCTTGTTCATTAAACTACCATGGTTCCCACAACCCTAGCTATGGAGGTTTTAGCCTCTCATAGTTGCAAGGTTGTGATATGCATTCATAATTAAACACATAAATCAATACTTACAATCGTAGATGAGAGAAAAACTTCTTTGATTATATCTGAAGTACTCAAGAACAATTCACAAAGATCAAGAAGAAATCAAGAAAAGGTTGATCACCAGCCAATCAACTCAATTCGATATTTTTCCATACTTCCCAACCTTCTCACTATGTTGTATGAATGTTCTATAACTCAAAATAAAACATAAAAAGTATTTATACAGACATAAGAATCCTTTCCCTAAGCTAACACGTTAAATTTCCATAGCTGGTGCCACTTGAGCCATGACAGATCCTACGACCCGTAACAAAATTGTACGGGTCGTACTTGCTATCCATATGTCCTTGGCTTGCTGAAATTTGGCTGAGTCTTAGGCATTTTTATAACTTGTAAATGCTTCCTACGAGTCGTATTGTTCTTCCGTGGCTTGACTCTGAGAACTCTCAATTTTTATGAAGTTTGTCACGAGTGTGATGGTACGACTCGTACTGTTTATCTGTATCAGGAGTCAGCCTCTTGTGAAATTATTATAAATATGTCCACAACTCAGTGCTACTATTTACCAGCGTTGTACGACTTTGTTATACCCTAGAAGCCCAAAGATCAGACCCGAGAGTTGAAACGGAGAAAACTAAAAATTTTGCACCAGGTCACAAAAGGAGTCATTTTGTTACCTATGGGGGAGGACCACGAGTATTGAGATGACTCGTGGTGAAGTACTAGGTTGAGTAAAAAGAAGTATTGAAGGGGGGGTCATCACAGGCATGACCATGAGTCGTGGTCAGGCCCCATGACTCGTCAGGTCAGCCGTGGCCAAGGGAATTAAGAAGGGAGAAAAGTGAAAGGCAATGCACCTAACGGATAGACCCCACGAATCATGGTCAGACACCACGACTCGTTCAGTGGATCGTGGTCATCAGAAAGATAAAGATTGGGGGTCGAGGCAGTGGGGATAAAAAGTGGTGAACATGAGTCATGGTCACCGGTAATGACTTGTGGGATGGCCCATTACGAGTTCCAGGTGAAACTTGGCAGTGTACCCAACGACTGAGGTAACGAATCGTGCAAGGTGGCAATGACTCGTTAGGTCCCTCGTGGGGACTGACGAGCAGTTATTTTCTGCGTAATTATTAAGGGTATTTTCAGAGTGTATTAAGGCAGGTTAATTCATTCTAACCTATTCAAAACCCATGCATGCAAGTTAGAGAGTTAGAGAGGAGATCAAGCATTAGCCCTTCCAATTCTTCTCAAATTCTTCTTGGTAAATCAGGGAAGTGTAAGAATTAGCTATAATCAGGTATGTAGTGTTATGAGTGGGTGTTTTCGTTCACACACATGCCCAACCTCTCCTAATTCATGAAGTTTTGTTTAAAAATCTTATGGGGTTTAATCTTAAATCTTGTGAAATTCTAATGATCTATACATGGGTTGTTGCTTCTCATGTTTCAAATCATATTTTATAAAATATGATTAGATTTTACCACTAATTCAATTATAAATTTATTTATTTCAATTTCTATCAAATTATACCTAATTATACATGTTCTTCGATGAATCGAGTTATGATCTTTACCACTATTGTTGATATTCATAATCCTATCATGATTTATGAGTTATGGTATGGATTTATTCAAATTTCCATTATGAATTTATGATTTAAAAAGTATATACAAGAGTTACAAGAATGCATGAACATCATGATTTACAATTTACAATTTTGGTTGACTCACGGGCCTTACTCTCATGGCTAGTTGACATATTTACCAGCTTGCTTATGATTATTATGATTTAACTATCCCATGTATTTCATGCATACTATACTATGAGCACTATATATGTTTTGGGAGTATTATTTAACACCGAGTAGGTTCGGGGCCTAGGTTTTTCTCCGAATCTTAGAACTACATGCCACCATAGGACATGATGGGACCTCCCTTGAGACTGTACCCTTTACCCAAATGGGCCTTTCATGAGTGGTATCACGCCCTTCATGGTTCTACCCTTGGCAAGGTATGAACACCCTCCCGACTAGGGATTTACAGGTCGGTCTCCATGTGTTCTCATATGGGGTGTGTCAGTTATAAGAATCTCCCATTGTTTCACATATTTTATGCATTATTAAGTTACTGTTATTTTGGCTCAAGTGACTATTTATAAAGTTTCTCGTATGGCTATGGTAATGAATGGATTATGAATGATTTGAAAACCTTGAGCCTTATGTTATCTTATGATATTTATGTTATGAGTATGTTGTCCCACTTATATGATCCCTTATCAGTTTGTTTTTAAATATTTTTAATTTTCTATTTTACTTACCTTGCATACTCGGTACGTTTCACGTACTGACCACATACTTTATGTTGTATCATTTCATGATATAGGCTCTGACCTTCAGACCCACCATCGACAGTAGTTTATCTCAGAGTTTAGCATCCAGCTATTTGGTGAGTCCTCATTCTCTGAGGACCAATTTGATATCAGTCATCTTTTCATTTTAAGTTTTCTAGACTTGTCGGGTTAGTTGGGGATGTTGTCCCATCAACCCATCAGATTTGTTAGAGGCTTTCATACTATATATAGTATTCATATGTTATGTATTTAGTGCATTCCGCTTTCCATGTTATGTTTATGTTTCTGTTATGTCATTATGCTAAGTATTCCTCTTAATTGTTGTTGAGTTAGATGTATGTTCATTCCATGGCTTGACTTGGAGTCTCTCGGGATTTCTTGTCCCATGTTATGATCCGGGTCTACGTTCATGTTGTGATAGACTCGTACTAAGAGTCATAAGATGCACTCTTAACAATTCATCCATCTGAAACTTTTCACGATCTTCAATACGGCTCGTACTAAGACTGTGACTTTAGCCCATTTTCTGCACTTTTAGGCTACCTTTTGCCCCTTCTTGCTCCAACACTTATTTTTCTTGTAATCAAAGAAAAAGTGCGTTGTATCCATATAAACACACCTAAGTCCATGCTATTTTCTTAGTTTTGAGCGTCAAAAGTGTTGTAAACTCATAGCACATCATGAATTAATGATGAGAAAAGCATGTTTTCAATCTACACATATTTATGATTATGTTTTCAAGCGAATCTAATTATTTTCAAGAATGTTAAGTATTGAGCAAGCCCATATGTTCAAGTATGATTCATGACTTCGTGTTAATTAGCTTACCACATGGTTTTGGAGTCTAGAATCCCAATTTTACTCATTTTGTGGTATGGTTTGAGCCAAGGCTCCTCATGTATAGTTTCATATTTATATTGTATATGATTATTCATCTTCATCACTAGACGATGGTCATCTTCGTTGGAAAAAAATGGAGAGGATATGCATGTTCTTAGGAGTAGTGTCTAGCACAAAATAGGCTAAGGGTCAGTCACCCCTATGCCTTAGAACTATGAGCCAATGTAGGTATGATCATATTATTCAGGACCTCCTTTTTGAGCTTTCCCCTGCCCCAAGGGGCCTTTAGCTTTATATCGATATCATGCTAGCGTTCTTAGCCCTAGCAAGGCTTTGGACGGCTCTGCCCACTTGAGTGTGATAGTCGGGATCACGTAAGCTCTATCGTGGTAATGTCGGTTATAAGACGATTCTTCCATTGTTCCTCATTATTTCATTTATGCATGTTTATTATTCATGATATACATATATGTTCTAAAGTAGGTTTGACCCAATGTTCAATTTTACTTATATTTATCAAATTTCAGCTTTGGGTCATTCGATTCAGTTATGTTGTTCAGTTATGTGCAGATCATGATTTCAGAAAATAGCATGCAAGCCCTACTCTCATATTCTTGATTTGATTATATTTCATATTATGCATGTTTTAAATGATTTTATTTAAATTAAGCGGTTTTACTTACCTTTCATACTCGGTATATTCCACGTACTATATTCTATGTTGTATTATTTTATGATATAGGATCTGATCTTGAAACTCAGCCCCGTCAATAGCCAGCTTTCAGAGTTAGCATCAGTCATTGTTGGTGAGTCCTCATCTGTCGAGGGCCCCTCTTTTATTCAATTTTTTTGTGTTTTTCCAGTTTAAAACTTAAGAGTTAGTTGGAGTCTTGTCCCATCAACTCATCAGACTTAGAGGCTTTTCAGACGATAGATTGTATTCAACTTCAGACTTGGGTTGTATATTCAGATTGTTATGTTATTTTCTGATTTCCACCATGTTTATTATGTTAATTCTTCTACTTACGTGATTGAGTTAGATATGTGTTCATGCTATGGATCTACTTGGAGTCTCTCGGGGCTCCTTGTCCCGTGTCTTGATCTGGGTCTATGTTTGGGTCGTGGCAAACTTGGTATCAGAGCAATAGATTTTGAAGTATCTTAGGGTGTGTGAAAGCCACGTTCAGTAGAGTCTTTTTCATGGGTGTGAAGCGTGTCACACTTATGAAAAAGAGGGTATAAAATGTTTAGGAAATGTTCCCTTCTTTCATGATCCGTGTCATGCAGTGAAATGTCTCTCTATCAGTTGGGAGGAGTTTCACGTTGCTTTTCTAGATTGATTTTTCCCTTCTGAGATGAGGGAGTTGAAAGACAAGTTCGTGAATCTTAAGCAAGGGAAGATGACAGTGCAGGAATATGCCCTAGAGTTCACTTTTTTGTCAAAGTACGCCCCAGAGTTATTGGTTGATTAGAGGGAGCGAGTGAGCAGGTTTGTACATGGAGTGGCGGACTACCTAGATAAGAATTGCAGGACTGCCGTGCTTCATTAGGATATGTATTACCCTTGGATAGTGCTGTACACCCAAACAGATAGAGGCGGCGTATAAAAGAGGGAGAGAGGCTAAGAGGGCCAGGACAGATAACTATGGGTTTTCGTAGCAGAGGACAGGTGGTGGGCACCGTCTGTAGTCCCACCCGAGATCATTGGCCCCAGCATCTTCAGTCATGAGTGTGCCATCCAGGCCTAGGCGTGATTAGAGGGGACGAGCATCAGGCTCAAATGGTTAAAACAATAGGCCCGCAGATTTCAGTATTCCAGTTTGCGATCGGTGTGGCTGGGGACACACAAGTCAATTTTTGGAAGGTATAGGTTCTTTCTTCGGGTGTGGGAAGCTCGGACACATGCTTAGATACTACCCAGCAGCTAGACAAGGCCATGATAGGGGCTGAGGCCCAACTTTTATTTCAGCAGCTCTACTAGCACATCCATCTCAGCAAGGTGCATCTACTAGTGCTGGTGGCAGACAACACCAGAACAGATTCTATACCTTAGCCTCTCGACAGGAGCAAAAGCACTCCCCAAACATGGTTACTGGTATGTTACCAGTTTTCCACCTTGATGTTTATGCTTTATTAGATTTAGGGGCTACTTTGTCCTTTGTTACACCCTATGTTGCTAGTATCTTCGGAGTCAGCCCCGAAATCTTATCAAAATCCTTCTCTATCTCTACTTTAGTGGGTAATTTAGTTGTAGCTAGACGGGTGTATAGAAGTTTCCTGGTCACAGTCCTTCAGAAAGTCACATCAGCAGATCTAGTAGAGTTAGCCATGACTGATTTTGATGTTATCCTCGGCATGGATTGGCTATTTTCATGTTATGCCTCAGTGAATTGTAGAACCCAAGCTGTAGAGTTCAGATTTCTGGGTGAGTCAATCCTAAAGTGGAGGGGTAGTTCAGCTGTGTCTGTAGGTCATTTTATTTCCTACCTTAAGGCCAGAAATATGATTTCTAAGGGTTGTGTATAGCATCTAGTTAGGTTTAAGGATGCCATGTCTAAGATACCCACTATCCAGTCACTCCTAGTAGTATGTGAGTATCCAAAAGTGTTCCCAGAAAATTTACTGGGAATTCCTCCCGAGCAGGAGATTGATTTCGGTATTAACCTTCTTCCTGGAATGCAGCCTATATCTCTTCCTCCTTACAAAATGGCCCTAACCGAGTTAAAGGAGTTGAAGGAGCGGTTGAAAGACCTTCTAGATAAGGGGTTCATTAGACCGAGTAAATCCCCATGGGGTGCAACAGTTCTCTTTGTCCGCAAGAAAGACGGTTCTCTTCGTATGTGCACTGACTATCAGCAATTGAACAAACTCACCATCAAGAATAGGTATCCTCTCCTCAGGAATGATGACTTATTTGACTAACTTCAGGGTGCCAAGTGCTTTTCCAAGATATACCTCAGATCCGGGTACCATCAGCTCTGGGTTCGAGAGAGTTACATTCTGAAGACAACATTGAGAACTCGGTATGGCCACTATGAGTTTGTAGTTATGTCTTTTGGACTAACGAATGCTCCTACAAATTTTATGGACCTGATGAATAGGGTGTTCAAGCCATATCTAGACATAATCGTGATTGTGTTCATTGATGACATCCTTATATACTCTCAGAGTGAGGAGGAGCATACGGCTCATTTGAGGATGGTGTTGCAGATTGTATGCAAAATTCAGCAAATGTGAGTTTTGGTTAAATTCTGTGGCATTCTTGGGTCATGTGGTATCTAGTGAGGGTGTCCAAATAGACTCACAGAAGATAGAGGCAGTGAAGAATTGGTCCAGATTGGTGAATCCTTCAAATATCAGGAGCTTATTGGGGTTAGCTGGCTACTATCGGAGATTTGTTGAGGGGTTTTCATCTATTGCAGCACCGTTGACTAAACTGACCCAGAAGAAGGTAAAGTTCTAATGGTCGGAGGCTTGTGAGATGAGCTTCCAAGAGTTGAAGGCTCGACTCAACTCAGCACTGGTGTTGACCCTACCCGAGGGCATGGATGGGCTTGTGGTTTATTATGATGCTTCAAGGATCAAGCTTGGATGTGTATTGATTCAGCACGCAAAGGTTATAGCTTATGCTTCTAGATAGCAGAAAGTGCATGAAAAGAATTACCCAACTCATAATCTTGAATTGGAAGTGATTGTATTTGTCTTGAAAATATGGAGACACTACTTATACGGGGTTCACGTAGATGTGTTTACGAACCAAAAGAGCCTACAATATGTGTTTACCTAGAAATATCTCAATCTGCGTCAAAGGAGGTGATTGGAACTACTCAAGGATTATGATATGAGTGTCTTGTACCACTTGGGCAAGGACATTATAGTAGAAAATTCTCTTATTATGATTTCTATTGAGAGTGTGTCTTATGTGGAGGAGTAGAGGAAGGAATTGGCGAAAGATGTGCATACACTAGCATGGTTGGGAGTTCATTTGGTCGACTCGACAAATGGTGGGGTAATTGTTCAGAATGGGTCAGAATCTTCCTTAGTGACCGATGTTAAAGCTAGATAGGACAAGGACCCTATCTTGGTGAAGTTGAAGGAAGTTGTTTAGAATCAGAAGGTAGAGGTCTTCTCCAAAGGGGGAGATGGTGTGCTTCGATACCAGGGTCGCTTATGTATTTCAGATGTTGATGATTTGAGGGACCGGATGTTGCACAAGGCTCATGGATCCAGGTATTCTATACATCTAGGTGCCACCAAGATGTACCGTGACCTACGGGAAGTCTATTGGTGGAATGGCATGAAGAAGGACAGCAAAATTTGTGGCTAAGTGTCCAAACTACCAACAGGTGAAGGTTGAGCATCAAAGACCTGGAGGTGTGCTCCAAGATATTTG
This sequence comes from Datura stramonium, assembly GCA_018107945.1. Taxonomy (NCBI): domain Eukaryota; kingdom Viridiplantae; phylum Streptophyta; class Magnoliopsida; order Solanales; family Solanaceae; genus Datura; species Datura stramonium. The sequence goes on along the minus strand of JACEIK010001595.1, from coordinate 128,792 downwards.
CATTCCTACTTGGAAATGGGAAGAGATCAATATGGACTTCATTACAGGTTTTCCTCGCATTCGCAGACAGTATGACTCCATTTGGGTTGTTGTGGACAGGTTGACCAAAGCAACTCATTTCTTACCAGTCAAAATTACCGATTCCGCGGAGGATTATGTTAAGTTATACATTCGAGAGTTTTTTCGGTTTCATGGAGTACCTTTTTCCATTATATCATATAGAGGTATTTAGTTTACCTCTCAGTTCTGGAGATCGTTTCAACAAGGACTTTGTACTCAAGTTAAGCTCAGTAGTACGTTTCACCTGCAAATAGATGGTTAGGCGGAGCAGACTATTCAAACACTTTAAAATATGTTGAGAGCCTGTGTTATTGATTTCAAGGGTAGTTGGGATGATAATTTGCCTCTCATTGAGTTTGCATACAACAACAACTACCATTCCAACATTCAGATGGCTCCATTCGAGGCTCTCTATAGGCGGAGATGTAGATCGCCTATTGGTTGGTTTGAAGTTGGTGAGCCTACCTTGATAGCTCCGGATTCAGTCCATGAGGCTATGGAGAAAGTTCAGTTGATAAGGGAGAGGTTGAAAACAACTCAAAGTCGCCAAAAGTCCTATGCGGATGTGAGGAGGAGGGAACTTGAGTTTGAAGTTGATGATTGGGTGTTTCTGATGGTTTCTCCCATGAAGGGAGTGATGAGGTTCGAAAAGAAAGGAAAACTCAGTCCCCATTTTGTTGGTCCCTACCGGATTGTGAATCGGGTTGGAAAGGTGGCATATGAATTAGAGTTGCCCACATAATTAGCTTCCGTGCATCCTGTTTTTCATGTATCGCTCTTAAAGAAGTGTTTGGGTGATCCAACACTAGTTGTCCCGATGGACAGTGTCGGTGTGAGAAACAACCTTAGTTACGAGGAGGTTCCGATTGAAATACTGGATCAATAGGTTCAAAGACTAAGAAACAAGGAAGTATCTTTAGTTAAAGTTTTATGGAGGAATTAGCATTTTGAGGGAGCTACATGGGAAGCCGAAGTAGACGTAATGGAAAGATACCCACATTTATTTTCTATTAGCTCAGTTCCATCTTGAGGTATCAGTTTTTGCCCTAAAACTCTATTCAGTTTCCTGTTCAGTTCATGTACCCCAGTTTATTTCATGTATATGGATGTATGTATTATCATGAATTTAGTTTAGTTGTGTAGTTTGAACCGGAGTTTGTCATTCCGTCACTTTTCAGCTTGTATGATCAGTATTTGAATATGATAATTTAATTTCTTTGCTTTTTTGTATGTTTCCAACATTCGAGGATGAATGTTCCCAAGGGGGAGATATTGTAATGCCTCATAAGCCCTAAGATCATACCCGGGTGTTAAAATGGAGAAAACTGGAAATTTTGCACCAGATAACAGAATGGGTCATTACTGGACCCATGGGGATGACCATGAGTCGTTAAGTGACTCGTGGTATGGTCATGGTCTTAAGTATTGGAATTTGTGATTTGATGTCACCACGGGCATGACCACGAGTTGTGGTTAGACCCCACGACTCGTTGAGTCAGCATGGTCAAGGTTGGAGAAGAATCAGGGACTTTCGGGCAGTGAAGGTGATGAGTGGTGACCATGAGTCGTGGTCACCAGTAACGACTCGTAGGGTTCCCCGTGGAGAGCCCTAGATGAATTTTTGACAGTTCACACGATGACTGAGACCATGAGTCGTGGTCCTCGGTAAAAATTCCTCTAGTCCCTCATGGGGACTGGCAGTCAGTTATTTTCTTCGAATTTATTAAGGGTTTTTCCATAATTTCTATGATCCTAAGGTCTAAACTACGTCATTTCAAGCTATAAATGATGAGTTTTAAGAGAGGTAAGTTCATTTTAGGCCATTCTTACTCATGCATGCAAAGTTAGAGAGCTAGAGAGGTGATGAAGCTTATTCCTTCAAGTTTTCTTCAATTCTTCCTTGGGAAATCAGAGAAGTTGTAGAACCAGATCCCTTATGGTATGTAGGGTTCTTAATGGGTGTATCTGTTCACGCCCGTGCCCAATCCCTCTCTAGTTCACGAAAATCTATGAGTTGATTCTATAGGGTTTTAACCCAATGCATGAATTCTCTAATTCAATGTCATGAGTATGATCTAAGTATGTTTTAATTGATGAATTACGAGTCATGGGAAAGTTTTATCATGTTATCAATTACTAATCATGTTTACTAGTTTTACAAATTTTGATGCCCATTCTTGAAGAACTTATGAGAAGTTGAGATTTATGATGTATGTTCAATTATGATGAATTAATGATGAGAAAAACATGTTTTCAAGCTACCCATATTTATGATCATGTTTTCTAGCGAATCTAATTATTTTCAAGAATGTTAAGTATTGGGCAAGCCCATATGTTCAAGTATAATTCATGACTTCATGTTAATTAGCTTACCACATGGTTTTGGAGTCTAGACTCCCAATTTTACTCAGCTTGTGGTATGGTTTGAACCAAGGCTCCTCATGTATGATTTCAGATTAATGATGTATATGATTATTCAGCTTTGTCACTAGACGATGGTCAGCTTCGTTGAAAAATAATGGAGAGCATATGCATATTTTTTGGAATAGTGTCTAGCACCGAGTAGGCTAAGGGTCAGTCAACCCTATGCCTCAGAACTACAAGCCAACGTAGGTATGATAAAATTATTCGTGACCTCCTTTGTGAGCTTTTCCTTGTCCCAAGGGGCCTTCTTCTTGATATCGATATCATGATAATGTTCTTAGGCCTGGCAAGGCTTTGGAAGGCTTTGCCCACTTGAGTGTGATACTCGGGACTACGTAAGCTCTATCATAGTAATGTTGGTTATAAGACGAGTCTCCCATTGTTCCTTATGATTTCAGTTATGCACGTTTATCATTCATGATATACATATATGTTCTAAAGTAGGTTTGACCCAATGTTCTATTTTACTTATGATTATCAAATTTCAGCTTTGGGTCATTCGATTTAGATATGATGCTCAATTATGTGCAGATCATGATTTAAGAAAATGCTCAGATTCTTGATTTGATTATATTTCATATTATGCATGTTTTAAACAATTTTATTTAATTTAAGAGGTTTTACTTACCTTGCATACTCGGTACATTCCACGTACTGGCCACATACTCTATGTTGTATCATTTTATGATACAGGGTCGAATCTTCAGACTCAGCCCCGTCACTAGACAGCTTTCAGAGTTAGCATCAGTCGTTGTTGGTGAGTCCTCATCTGTCGAGGGCCCCTCTTTTATTTAGTTTTGTTGCGTATTTCCAGTTTCAGATATAGAGATTTAGTTAGGGTCTTTTCCCATCAATTCATCAAACTTAGAGGCTTTTTAGACAATAGATTGTATTCAGCTTCAGACATGGGTTGTATATTCAGATTGTTATGTTATGTTTGGATTTACTCCATGTTTAAAATGTTAAGTCTTCCGCTTACTTGATTGAGTTAGATATGTGTTCATGCCATGGTTCGACTTGGAGTCTCTCGGAGCTCCTTATCCCGTGTCTCGATCGAGGCCTATGTTCGGGTCATGACACCTATGAGTTGTACAACCAGTTGTGGTTTGATGCTGATAATCGTGGCATCTTCTAAATATTTCCATGAGTGGCTTGATATGATTCATACCTCAGTCCTACAACCCGTGACTTCCTCTCGTAGTTTGAGACCTACCAGCCTTCAATCCTTCTTAACTTTTTCACGGCTCCTTGGTATGGGTCTTAGGTAGATCTCATGACTCATGGTTGCTACTCATAACAGGAGACTTAGCCTGTGCAATTTCTTCGGAACTTTATCACGACTTCCATGGTATGACTCATACCAAGATTGTATGGCTCGTACCAAGAGTCGTACTTTGACTCTTTGCTTCAGCACATCTTTTGGACTTTTCCACGACACTTAGTACGACTTGTACTAGGATGGTACAGCTTGTACTGAGGTCTGTACTTAGTCACTTTTCTGCAATTCATCCATCTTTTGCACAATTAAACTCTAAAACCTATTTTCCCTGAAAACATAGTAAAAGTGCATCATATCCATATAAACAAACCTAAGTCCATGCTTATTTTCTCAGTTTTAAGCGCCGAAACTGTTGTAAACTCATAGCACATCAACACCCTCAACTTAAGAATTTTTCATGTCCTTAGGCTACGAAAAAAACTAAAAATGACACTTAATTATAAAGTAAATTTAGAATACCTACAACCAACACAACAACATTTGCACTCTAAACCATTACAACTATTGACCCCTTTGTCGTTCAAACTAAGTAAGCTATGTGCACATATAACAACAACCAATGACATACAGGGAACAAGATATGACATCGAACTATTAGTAGAGGAATTGAGCTATCACCAATGCTATTCACATAGACAATTGGTAGAATGCAACACAAACTAGGTACCCTCACAGAAAAATGAAGTCCCCAACACTAACAGATATATAAAAATATGAAACTTGGGACTAAACAAATGAGACTCTCACTCTCACAAAAAAATTGCAAATACTGCACATCGTATACCATAGGCTTGCCTTTATTTTCTCTACTTTGGCTTTTTGGACAATCAGGCTAGGATCACTATAGGAATTTGTTTGGCTTATAATGTAGGCTTCGGGTTATGTATGATAGATATGGAAGTTAGTGACTAAACCCTCCTTGGAACTACATACTTATGGCTTCACTTTTCACTTTTTTACCACATTTTTCAATTTTTCAACTTTTTTATCCCTTTTCCCGTTTAAATGCAATGTGTGTGTAACGATCCGAACATAGGCCCAGATTGGGACACGGGACAAGGAGTCTTGAGAGACTCCAAGTCGACCCATGGAATGAACATACATCTAACTCAATCAAATAAAGCGGAATATTAAACATAATAACATATTAGAAGGATAATCGTGACATAACACTGTTGTTTTGCAGGTAGAAGGAATTTTAATCGTGACATAACATAGAAAAGAAACGCACTCCATACTTGACACCAATACTATATATAGTCCGAAAGTCTCTACATATCCGACGGGCTTAAGGGACAACAAGCCCAATTAACCCGATGTTTCGTGAAAAACTTAATATAAAGGATAACTAATGTCAACTGGTCCTCGGGAGATTAGGACTCACCACCTAACCGGATGCTAACTCCGAGAAACGAGCTAATGATGGTACCGATTCTCGGGTTGGCCTGGAGTCTCGTATCATAAAATGATACAACATAAAGTACTGCTGGTTCGCACGGAATGCAACAAGTATGTAAGGTAAGTAAACGAATATTTAAAATATATAAAAGTTCATATATAGGAAACATGTTGATAACATAAATATCATAATGTAACATAAAGCTTAAGGTTTTCAAAATATTCGTAAATCAGCCATAAACATAATAATAGGAGAAAAGCTTTATTAAACGTGACTTGAGCCAAAATATTATGAACATAACCATGAATAAATCACGAGGAACATTGGAGGACTCGTCATAACCGACCCCATCATGGTAGAGCCTTACATGATGCCCAAACTATCTCATTCAAGTGGGAAGAGTCATCCCGTGCCTGCTGCAAGGGACGTGCAAGATGTGATATCACGAAAGAGGGGATACATTAACATTGTAATGTATCAATAAGAACCTACTGGCAAGGCAGTAGGTTATAAGACACCTACGTAGTCCTTTGAACGCGTGGCTACTCGGTGCTAAACACTCGCCCTAAAACATGCATATTAGCTCGTATGTAAATCATAAACATTATTCATGAGATTCATGGCCAAATAAACATTAACATTGTTGATCCCCATTTAAATACATGTTTAGCCATAAATCAAGGGCCCGTGAATCGCCAACGCCATAAATCGATCAATCATGCAATCCAAGTATACGTAAACACGATATACTTAGTAATCATAAATTCACGATGAGCGTTTGAATAGATCCATATAATAAATCATAAATTATTCTTGAACATGTGGGCATTGCCCAATACTTTAATATGCTTGAAAATATCTCCATTCCTTCAAAACATTCTCATAACATGGGTAACTTAAAAACATGCCTTTCATCAATAATGTCTCATTTTTCATGAATATTCATCATAAACTCAAATTTTTATGAACTTATCATAAATGGGCATAATTTAATTAGAAGTTGAAAGTATAAATTAATAGTAAAAATATTATGTAAATCTGCCCATAGAACATAAAACATGATTTGATACATAAAGGGAATTGACCTATGGATAGATCATAGAGAATTTCCAAAAATTGGAATAAACCTCATAAGATCATGAAACTTGAATCTAGGATTAGAATTCATGGAATTGAGAGGGGATTTTGAGCATGAGAGTGAAAGGAACTCTCAATATCAGCCTTATATACTCCGGTTTGATGATCCCTTGACTTGTCTTGAAGATTCAAGAGGAATTGAGAAGTTGAGGTGATGAACCCCAGCCTTCTTGAGAGAAATCTAATCTAAGCATATTTGGAAGAGACATGATTTAGGTTATGTTAAACCTTTTAATCTGACTCAAAGAATGACCAAAACGATGTCATTTAGGAGTTAGAAGCATAGGAGGTTACCAAAATGCCCCAAAACTATCAAAATAAAACCCGTAACTCGCGCTACTATGACTAACAAGACGTGGTCGTAGGTTGACGGTACAACTCAGACGAGAATCGATAATGCCCGTTGCAGCTTTATTAAATCGCTCATAACTTTTTACTCCGAACTACGATCGTGCAAGGTCGAACGCCTTGGAAAGAAGACTCAAAGGATTCCATTTGATATGCCGAATCACCCAAAACATTTTGTAACATGGGAGCTAAGATCGGCTGAATTTGACCCTTATACGAACCAATACGAAAACCCAATCGATAAGAAGACTCTCAACTCAACTTCATGCTGTGTTTCTTATGACCTTAATTTGCACGTCACAACCCAAATATAGACCCAGATCGTAACATGACAAGGAGCCCTATGGAAACTCCAAGTCGACCTACCTAATGAACATTCATCTAACTTTATTTCACTTAAAGAGGAATACTAAACGTGAGACATAGGGGAAACATAAACGTAACATAGCATAGCATAAAAATCAAGAAGCATTGTATATACATATTAGCCGAAAGTACTATATGGTCCGAAGCCTCTATCATGTGAGATGTACATGAGACAACATCCCCAACTAACCCGGCAAAATGAAAACAAAATAACATCATCAATGTCGAGAAGAATGGCCCTCGTAATATGAAGACTCACCAACAAAGTCAGAAGCACTCGAGACGGGATCAATGACGAGACGAAACTGAACGTGCTCCCGGGACATGAAATGATAACGTGAAAGTATACGGTCAAGACTTGGAATGTACCGAGTATGCAAGGCAAATGTATATTTAAAATATTTAAACTCATAAAATGAACATAAGAGTAGGACAACATGCTCATAACATAAATATCATAATATAACATAAATCTCAAGGTTTTCAAACAATTCATAATACAATCGTAATCATAAACGTAAGAGAAAAGATTTATTGAAAATGACTTCTGAACTATACATAATCATAAACATGCATCAATCATGAGGAACAAGCAGGGGAGATTCTCTTAATCACATACCCCCAATGAGCACATGAAGATCGACTTATAACCCTACTGGGAGAGGGTGTTCATACCTTTACAAGGGTAGGACAATGAAAGTGTGATATCACCATGAATAAATGGCCATTTATTCCAGGGAAAGTCATGAAAGGGGTCCCAACATACCTACTTAGCACGTATTCATGAGATCCGGGCCTAACCCGAGCCCGAACTCATTCCTGTTCGATAATACTCCCAAAACATATATAGTGCCAATATATAACATGCATGAATTCATGGGCTTGTTAACCATGATAATCATAAACATACTTGTACATATGAACTAGCCATGAAATAAGGCCCGTGAATCGACTAAAGATAAGTCATGAAATTCTTGTAGATCATGCACCTAGCTTGAAATTCATGAAATCATGATGAGTAATTGATTAAATCCATAATTTAAATCATAATTCATGTTGGTCTTTTAAATATCATTATTGGAAAAGTAGATCGTAAATCGATTAATCATGAGTCATGTAATAATAGCTTAATTCCTAGAATCAAAATTGGTAGCATTATAATTAATTTAAATTGTAAAATCTGGTCAAAACCCATAGAATATGATAAGATTCAAAATTCACAAAGCCCATTAACAATCATTAGATTTTTATATATAATTCTACCAAAACCAATAAACTTTTGATAGAATTTTCATGAAATCGCAGGAGAATAGACATTGCGTGGAAGGAAACACCCACCGATATCCTTACATATCTAGGTTGATGATTCCTTAACTTGTTTTGAAGATCCAAGAGGAATTGAAAAATGGAGTGTGATGAGCCTCAGCTTCTTCTCTTAAGAGAAAGATGAATCCATGGATGTTTGAAGAGGGTGAGGATTTAGGCTAGGCTAATCCCTTTAATATGACTTTAAGGAAGCCCAAAACAACATCATTTAGGAGTTAGAAGCATACAAATTTACCAAAATTCTACAAAATGCCGAAAAATACCTGAATCGGTAGCCTAACGACTACCGTGACGGGTCGTTGCTGTCACAACGGCCCGCTCGAGGTTCGTTGTTACATGCCGCCGCCGCACTAAATTGCCATAACTTTTCACCGTAACTCGATTGATGCAAGGTTGGATGCATTGGAAAGAAGACTTCAATGGATTAAATTTGAGGTGCTAAATCATCCAAAACATTTTGTAAAATGAGCCATGGTCATTTGAAGTTGACCCTTATGAGAACTTATACGAACACTCAATCGGTAAAAGGCTCTCAACTCAACTTTGTGCTGTAGATTCTTATGAATAATTTTCATGTAACACACTTCTTATACTTAGAAATTGATATTAACACCTTTCTTCCATAAATTAACTTCTCTGCCCTGGCCCTTATACCAAGAACGACTTCAACTTAGCCCAGATTTTCAACAAACTAGCAGAACCAACGACCCATTCAATATGCCGTGGTGGGTCAAACAATGGGACCGTTGGTCCATTCGTTGGTTTTCCCCATTCTTCCTTCGAAATTCTCTTAATCTCCTTCAACGACCACAAATAACAACCGATTCAATCAAGTCATCGCCGTACAATCCCCTCATGGGTTTTGGGAAAATTTCCGATCGCTTCTCTCGCATAGAAACAACGAGTGCTTCCAAGGACCCATTTGGACCCTACAATGAACCATATCGAGGTTCATTGATTGGAGCTCGCATAGTTTTCCCGTCGTTTCTTTTATGTTGTAAGCCTGTGTCCGACCTAGGAAACTTTTTGGGGTGTTATATTATCTCCCTTGGGAACATTCGTCCTCGAATGTAGATCAAGCATACCGAAAGGCTAGGGAAGGAACCGCAATCCCAAAATCTAAACAATCAAGCTAAAACTGGATGGAGTGATCGACCCTAATGAGATTCCTAACTCCGAGCTGAATTCATGAAAACATATGCTTGCTAAGACATGAAAGGAAATGAGAGACATGAACTTGACATGAAACCGAATAGAGCACTAAGGAGGAAACTCATACCTCAAGCTGTAACTGAGCTAAGGAAAAGATTCAGTTCTCATCCATTATCTACTACTCTCCCACATACCTCTCCTCCAAGATGATTTCTCCATAGAACCTTCACCGAGGCTACTCATTATTTCACAATTTATGAACCCGATGATCGGGCGACCTCGACCGATACCTCCTGTGAAAGGCTGTCTTTCACCCCATGCCCTCTAATGAACCACTAAAGATGGATCTCGATGCATTTATTAAACAAGGACACATGAAATACCATGCACCGAAACTAATCAGTCAGAGAACAACCATAGGTCACCTTTCCAACATTTCACAACCCTATATGGCCCAATGTACTCGAGGATTAAGCTTCCCTTCATTCCAAACTCAAAGAATCAAGAAATCTCTACTTGCCTCAAACAAAGCTCAAGCATGAAATTATGAATTTGACCTTCCATGTCCCTTTTGCATAATCAAAATCAGTCAACCGTATTCTGCAAGAAAATGAAATCATGGACACTCATATTGATATACTTTGTCAAAATTAAAAGTCAATGCAAAAGTCAACTCCGAATACCAGAAGTGACAAACCGAATATTATTTAAAAATCATGTTATCCATAATGTAAAGAAATCAAATATGAAATTTCATCCAAAATGGGAGCTCAAATCGACTTTGAATTCATCAAAATACGCTTCCTCTAATCCCAAACCCGAATCCTCAATTTTTCCTCCAATAAATTCTCGAATGCCGAAAAACAATCGACTCTAAATTATGGAGAAATACCAAATTAATCTTTAGATACTTACCTCTTGTTAAATAGAGAAGAATGTCAGAAATCACTTCATTCCGAGAATGAGAACTCCCAACATATACTCAAAATACAAAATAGACACAACTGCGGAAAATACACTGCTCGTATTTATATAGGGTCAGTAACTTTAATTTTACTAAAATGGTTATAACTTCATTTACGAACTCTAAATGCGATCATTCTTTTTCTATAGTTCCCAAATAATGATAAGAATCTACTCATTCAGTCGAAACTCCATTTGGTGCTCATTTGCCTAGTTAGACGTAATTATTCTCGCTCAAGAATTATTTAATCTTTGCACAAAATCTCACCCGACTTATCGAAATTGCACTACAACTTTTAAGATAACTCCTATAACTCATGCTAAGAATTTTGAAATCTTAATAATTTTTCGATCTCAAAAATAAATGAACCTCGAGTTATCACATTTTATGCTTAAAATCATCCTATACACATAAAATCTTCAAATCCACCTGAAAATCATCCGAAATCCTCGGCCACTAACCAAACATGCAATTCAATCATAAAAAATATATTTCGGACCGTTGAAATTATCAAATCACCCAGATGAATGCTTTTGATTCAAAGTTGACCATGGTCAACCTAAATTTTCTTAAACCTCATAAATTCAACCAAAGGTTGAATCTTACCCCCAACACCTCAGGATCTATGCAAACTACCCAACTAAGTCATTGATCACCATACTAACTAAAAGACCAAAACCCAAATTCGAGCTCGTTAACTCCGAAATGCTGACTTTGTTCAAACCTCTCAAACATTTAAACCTTTCAAAACCGGGAAAATCTTATCCAATCATCACTTGATCATCTTGAAATTGTGTCATCTATCTCTCGCAAGTCATAAATATACAAATAAAGACATACAAAAAGATTCAAACTAAGAAACGGGTCAAAAGTCACAAAGACTATACGGGTCGTTACACTTCAAGGCTTAGCGATAATCGGTGGCTCTGGGTTCTTACATACCTAACACTTATGGCAGGGATAGGAGTTATCCTGAACGTATATGTTTTATCCATCATTTCCATCATGGGGGAATCTTTATAGGACTTAGAGTATGGAAATTATGGGCAAGAATCATTCAAAGAAATCTAAGCCGGGCATATACTTGATATAACACGATTGTATGACCATAAGGCATATCTTAAGGATCGAGTCCATACAGCTGAGCATGCTAAGAAACATGAGTTTACATACACAACAAGGGACATGACATGAAGTTGAGATTTATGGAATCATGGGAAGTTAAGAGGAATCACCATATGAAGAAGTTATCATTCTATGAATCTGAGTACGAATACACATATGAGTACTTGGAACTTAGATACGGGTATACATGTTCACATACGAAATGAAATAGAGTATCACATAGACCGAAGTACGGGAAGACACTCGACAAGCGCGTGATCGATCTCCCATAGTTACCGATCCCGACCTCGCACACTTGAACTACTCCCCTTAGCATAAAGGTCATCATTCGATGATTGGTCCCCTTCTTAAGTCTAGCAGTAAATTACTATCTCTTGACTTCCCATTTGGCTCTAAGGCTATCACTTAAAGGCTTCATACTTCTCCAGCAATACTCCCCACGGGTGACAAAGAACCGGCCGTGCCGCCCGCCTAACTACCGATAAGGTCCCTTCCTTAGGGTACCCACGTCTATTTGACTCAGACAACTGGCCGCTTCCTGCTAATTTGCGATAATCAAGCCACTTTGACATAAATTACTGGTGAACGCCAATAGGCGGTGTGCGCCCGCACACTAGACAACCCTAGTGTCACCGATTCAAAGTAGCGACTTTATTCTCGGCCTATATTTTAGGCCCTCTCGACGCGCAAGCTACGCTAATGGCTTTCTAGGCGTGCTTTTGCAACCTGTGCACCAAACTAGTAGTTATGTCACTCCCGACTACGCCTACGCTTATTCACTCCAGCTTAATCAGCTGCTAACCCTGATGAGCCAAGGCCTAGTCCCGCCAATAAAGCATACACCATTAAAACCATGAACCGAGAATAGAGAGCTGCATGTTTAGCATTTATCTGGCGCATTTATTCTATTTCCGATTTAGGACACGGTATAATCCATATAAATTTTCTAATAGCTAACCATAATAGAACTACAATCTACCGATGGCGGCAAGTTAGTCGCACATATTTATCTTTATATATTATCACTAACTAATTGGGCCATGTGTAATCACACCTAATGTGTGAACTATCTACGTGATATGAAATCATCATTTCATTCTGAGAACATAATTCAGAAACTATACGATGAGTATACTTGCCGAAAGAAGCCTATACACCTCGATTGTCGTTTCGAATAACCGACAAGTTTCAATATGCGCCTCTTCACTGTAATCAAGTAGACCGAGAAAGAGATGAATTTCACATCACAAAATCGACATAAACGAGCAACTTTAATAATTAAAGGTTGACTATATTTCAACTTAACGGAACACGGCCGAAAATGTATTATTTTTCGAGATTTTAGAAGGGAGAAGTACTTACTTGTGCTTCATGATCATATAGAAATCAGCTTGGAGCAATTCTAACAACTTTGCTCTGGGGTTACTGATTCGCCGGGAAAATGAGACAAATAACTTCGCAGAAATGCTCCCATGCTTTGGAACTCATACTGCTAATTTGAATTTGGACCGTGTTTGATGGGAAGTAATCTAACAAAAAAGATCGAAATCTTCGTACTTCCTTACTCTCGAAAATATAAAATGTTTGGAAATGATTCAATTAAAGTGAAGGGCCCATATATACACGGAGGTCAAACATGTGGGAGGTGCTGGCACGCCTATATCTCAAAATACGGTACAATGCCTCCCAATGCATCGAGATGAGGCAGCGCCGCCGTAGCTTAAGCCGCCCGGCGCGGCACGGCGCCTGCTGCGCCGCCTCTGGGCACTCGGCCTCTTGCTTGCTTGATTCCATGCTCTTCCGTTCATCCCCTGAGCTTTTCCCATGTGCTTCATACTCTAAAATTCTCAATATACGTACGCACGCATCCGTCACATGATCTAACTTACGGGGTGTAACATCCTCTCTCAGAACATTCATCCTCGAATGTCGTCTTTAGGCTTAAATGACTCAAGTATTTTTATCCGTTATTGTGGAATTTGACAGTCTCCTCGATCATTCGAAACCTCGAAATGCGTAAAAGTCCAATGTATCTCACATGGCACTATAACAACTATTCCACAACAAAATGGTAGTCAATTGAACTCAGAGGATAGCATAAATAGTAAAATAATAACTCAACAACAACTTTATCTTAATTGCATAGTCTTGATCAATCTTTTCGACATGGGCGAGATATCTCGGTTATTATATCGCCCGCCTTCCCGTGCCGTCTCTTCTTTATTCTTGTCCTTCCAATGTTTTAACCGAGCTACACCTTAAGTTCTCACTTCTTGAACTTGCTAATCTAGTATGACAACTAGAACCTTTTTATAGGTTAGTTCCTTAATAACTTAAACTTCCTCAACTAGACACAACATAGGATGGGTCTCTTAGATGTGTTCCATAACATTGACATGCTAAAGACTCTGGATGGGCCAATTTAGGCGACTCTAGCCCCTATGCCGCTTCGCTTGTTCTCGGGAAAATACAATATGGCCCATAAGCTTGCCTTTTCTCTAATTCTCATAGTGCCCCCTCCATCGCTTTTGGGGAATAACTGAATCGTTTAAAACCCACAATCTACGTTGTATGTTAGGCAGGGACTTCGACGATCCTAGGCTATCGCGTTCCATCTCTTAATAAGTTTAACATCTTCGTCCTGTTATAGTGTTCCCCTAGTCCACTACGTTTGATTTGGATTGCTCCATGTCATATTATATTGAAGGCCTACATCTCTACTTCGCAATCGCATCTCCTAAGATTTGAACCAAGTGCTCTACTTAGCTATTTGTTTAGGGGACAAGGAGTCGATTCAATCTCAACATGAATCCCAACTTATTCTGAAAGCCTTTCTATACTAACCCAAGTGGGGTCAATATACACCGGTATGAGGTAACTCCTAAATCATGATTAAATTAACTATTCTCCATTCCTTTTGCAGCACAACCACCGATCTACGGCTAATTTTGCTGTCCACTTTCCCTCAAGTTGGTCATTGAAGCTCACGCTATAACTTAGTAATGTCTCCTTTTCTCATGACATCAAATAGGTCTTTCTTTAGCTCGATACATTTTCTTTGCACAACTCTCAGAAAGAAACAAGACATGGATATACCTTAGCTAGAATCACAGTGAAGTTCTACACCTTTCGGGGAATAGAGGCAAAATTTCCGGGTCTTATGATTCTAACTCCCTTTATTATATTGAGGGCCAATGAATCTCTACTAGGCCTTGATTCTAGGTTGTTCTAAGTTAAGTCTCAGCTCCGCACTCACTTATCTTTTCGTTTTTAAGGGGATAACGCAACATTCTAGGCTACAACCTTACTATCTCTTAAATCGTTAGCCCGATGCTTAGTTCTCAATATTCGGCGGTAATCCTGTGCTCTATCAACCTAGAGGTGATTCTATTTTTTCCCTTTATTAGATATTTACGTCTTTCCTCTTGTTCCCTTGGACTCGGGCTTGAGGTTCGTGCCTCCTACCTCATACCGTCAAGGATGTTATCACCAAGACCTGGCCGACTCATATTTTTTGACTCCCACTTGACCTATTTCATTCGTATGACCTCCCCGTCCTTATATCACAAACTAAGGCCATAACCATTATCTTGCAGCATGTCTCGTCGTCATTAGCATGCTATGCTTATCTGCCTTTTTCTCGACGTGAGCTTTACCTATACTGGGGTTTATTACTGATGGACTCTTACACGCACTCGTGGAGTGTTAATGTGTCTTAACTGCTCTCCTGATTTACTACCGTGGAGGTCTAGAAAACTTACTTAAACACTAGGGTCTCCACCACTTCCTCACACTTTACGAATCGATAAATCCAACCTTCCTTTGCCATTTACTCGGGGCAACATCACCTCAATATTACGCTCTTGCTACACCAAAACAAAACCAGATACAGAATAACTATTTCTTAATAAAATGGGACTGAGGTATGAACTGTATTTTCAACATTTGAAGGGTTGGAGGTAAGAACTCAAGAATTTTCTCTTTTCATACCCTTCGTGTATTTAGTGTTAATTGTCGCCTTACCATTTGTATATCTAATAGATAAGTCAAATTATATATACACTATAGCTCCCGACTCTTACTTTGAGGTTGTAAAAGGAATCGGGACGGCTGCATATCTACTACCCATGAGATTCGTAGTGCCCCGTAGAAGATATTGAGAAAAATTAAAACACATCAACCTTCGTCCTCAAATTGGTTGTCCCCAATTATGGTATCTGACTGTACTCCTTTCCCCGTTGTCGCAGCTAACTCCGGTGGCTAGCCGGAGTCTCGGCTCTTATATCGAACCTATCCTAGATAGACATAACAATGAAAGCTTAGGACTCATCCCCGTACAACTCGCCTCTATAGAATAATATGAAGAGAAGGAAGGGTAACGATACTATTACGTCTCGTAGCCTCCTTCTTATAGAACGTGGTGCACAACACATTTAAAAGTAAGACTCTACTAGAAAACGCTTCGCAGACTCCCTAGGATATGAACTTGCCTAATACTCAAGTTTGTCACGCCTCCCACCTTGGGAGGCATGACCTGCACTTAGTGCCTACTAGATCTCGAATCGACTTAACTAAGTCTAGCACACTCCGGCTCGCTCAAATCAAGAAAGCAACTATTTTATATTCCTATTATAACACAAATTTTCCTACCGGTTGGAAGGGCCGAGTAGCTACCTGTAAATGAAAATATTGAAGTAACCAATAACAGTAACAAAAGGATCCTATACGGTCAATGAAATAATGCGCTGCTCAGTTATATCGTAATTAAATGAAGCATTATCTTAGGCCCTACACGCCAACACATGAAGCATAACTAATTAAGGCCCAACACGCCAACATACAACTAATTGACTACCACTATAGTCTTCAAGCTCTAAGAGTACAAATAGCGATCGGGCGGCCCGCCTACCCAAAATGCTATATAACTATGATGTTAAACCACTACATCCTGGAAACTCCAATGAGCTGACTTCAACAATCATGACTTCCCTACCAAAACCGCTACCGGAGAGACCCCGAACCCGTCTATCTAAACCTATAGTCAAGTAATGTAGCGCCAAGGGGAGGCGCGCACAATATGTACCGAATACGTGGCAACAGATAAGCCGATAAAGACTGGGAAGTGAATAGGGAGAAGGGCAGAATATTAACCCGTACGCCTCGCCTACTTCCGTAATCCGCATCTAAGCAATGTACATGTAAATAATCTAAGCATTGTATAGTTATACATTTATAAACTATAAATAGCAGACAAGAATACAAACAAAACCTCACCTAGCCCCCTTAAGACAAAAAGTACAATCAACACACAACTGCTAAGGCCTTAAGGAGCCTGCAGAGAGCACATCTCAATCTAAATAATTCTCATATAGGTTTCTATGACTAACAGTAGTGTAGCCAACCCACTGTCCCGTGGGTCTACAACTGAGCCCTCTTGGCCCCTAAACCGTAGCCGTGGTTCGAGTCCTGGTGACTCGGGAGACACACCCCGGACAAGCAAAGCCTGCCCGGCGGTGCGCCGACACGACGTATGTATACAGTCCACCATGGACTGGACTATATGAGGACCTAGGGACCCCATCTTCATCTCCTCATGGATTACATGCCGCGCCTTCTGAGATGGTCTCGCCTCCCGGCAAAAGGCCATGTGCCTAGTAACCTTGGTGGTCATGATACTCCGCGAGGGCAACCCCAACCAAGGTGTTGTACTAACATCTCTAATCTAGCCACTCAAAAGGCGTGACCGGCCTTCGGGCGTACCACCACCACCGCCGCCTCTAGGATAACTTTCAGAAACTACTAAAGTGTGCACACCATGTACCAGATTCGATCAGAGATCCCGATAGTGATCATGATCTCTAAGGTCTGGATCGGACAAGGCGAGATCTCGGAGTGGTCTGATATCCCTAAATGTCTCGGCTTCCTACATCTATCGCCATAACACCAATGCGAATTATTAACTACTCGCCCCTACTTAGGGCAACCGTAGAGCTAGTATTGGTCGAACATGCTTTTTGTTTACCATACCTATAGGAAGCTTTAATGGGATATCCTTAGTACGTGGGTAGTATTGTACGCCAATACGGTATTTGGCTGGTGGTCTTAGGCCTCATCTGTCCAATCGATCTACTTCCATCTTATATAACTTTTCTGCATGATTCTTAACCTTATAGACAACCGTATGTAATCTAACCATTCCCGAAACCCAGCACGTAACCCGCTTGTGTTTCCTGCCTCAACTACCTAATAAAGGTCCTCTCCTTGTGTTCCATGGGTCTATTTGAGTCGGACGACCGGGCTGGCTTCCAGGACCTACATGATAACTCCGTGTCACAGATTGACAATTATTGCACCCGCTTACTAGGCTAAGTCAGTCGTACTCAGACCACTAGACAACCCTAGTGTCAATGATTCAAAGTATGACTATTTTGTCTACATTTGGGCCTCGGGACGTGTGTTTATGTCAATGGCTTCGGGTTATGCTTTTTACAACCCAGCTCAAACTGAGGTTGTCGCCTTCACTACGCTTCACGCTTATTCACCTTTACAAACTCTCGTGCTCACTAACCCTCACAAGTTTCTAAGGTCTAGTCCTTGCAATAAAGTGCATACAATCTTACTAAACCATTAACCTGAGAATAGATTTTACGACGCTTTCCTAGCACGACGTTTTATCATGACTTTTTTTGACGAGGGATACTACAAAAGATAATCTATATACATTTTCTAACAATAACCATAATAGATATATAACCATAATCTACCGATATGTTACCACAAAGATATCTAATCTTTGTTGTTCAGCGTCAGCGACCATATGCTTGAATTCACAATTTACTGGTAGAAACTTTACGTGAAATCGTCATTTCTATTCGAGAACATATGTCGTACACTATATGACTATATACTTGCCGAGGGTTAATACTTACACAACTTGATTGTCGTTTCTCAATAATCACAAGTTTCAACTTGTACTCCGCCGCCTCTCTCAATCGTAACTACTGTATCAGAGAAAGAGACAATTCTCAATAAAATCCGCGTAAAATGATAACTTAATACCAATATTGACTGTACTTCAACTTAATGGAACATGATCAAACGATTATTTCCGGAGAGTTCGAAGAGAGAAGTACTTATCATGAAGCCCGTGATCGTATGTAAATTAGCTCGAGCACTTAACAACTTTGGCTTAGCTTATTTTTCGCTAAAAGAAATTTAACGAAAATAACTCAGAAGAACAAGCTCCCTAATATGCTTAGAACTCCATACCCATTAATTTGAATTTGGACGGTGTTTGATAGCGTAATTGATGAAAATGGATCGAAATCTTCCTTACTTCTGGTAGAATGTAAAATCTTTGGATATGATTCAATTAAAGTGAAGGGCCTATATATACGTGGGAGGTTGGTGGCAGGGAGGCGCAAGTGTCTGCAAGACCGGGCTCTCCGCCGCCCTCCTCGCTTGCTCACTCGTGCTCTTCCGTTCATCCCAAGCTTTTTCCCCGTGTGCTCTATACTCTAAAATCCTCAATATACATATGCACGCCGCTTCATCAAATACATGATTCAACTTACGAGGTGTACGATTTGGTTCCAATAACTATCCATGACCGTAGCTCAAGTTAAATGCATGATCATCAAGATCAACGCTTTGTTATTCTATTTTCCAAATCTCTACTTCTTAGATTCAAGCAAGTAGTGAATTCGGGCAAGTCCTAATATTGTGCTCAAGAAACATTAAAGATTAAGAGAATACAATACTTAACGTTTAGAATTGGTTTAGAATCACTTTGTGCAACCCTAGTTCACACTTACCATGATTCCTAATAATCCTAGTTGTGAGTGTTTTGAATTTCTTATGGTTGTAAGATAATTATAAACATTTATGTAATAAAACACATAATTTAATACTTTACACGTATGATTGGAATAAAACCCACTTCAATATTGCAAGAATTTATGAAGAATGATTCAAGAACAATGAAGAAATCAAAGCAAGAAATTCAAGACTTGAATATTAAATTAACAATAATTCTCTCCGATGTATTTCAGGTACTATGACCTGTTTATCCACTCCCTTTATCGAAAATAACCTAATAGTATTATAATTATTTATTAACTTTCCTAAGTAAAAAACTATCAAACTAACATCGACTTCACCTACAACCATAACAAGATTGTACGGCCGTACCAACCTCGTATGTTGGCTCACAACTGCTGAATCTTGTTAAGTGTTGGGAAGCCAGTACGACTTATACCATGAACCTACTGTAATGCCCTGGAAGCCCTAAGATAAAGATCCAAGGAGTGAAATGGAGAAAACTAGAAATTTTAATCTGCACTTAACGGGGTTGTTACCGGATCATGTATTATCTCATGACTCACAAGGGACTCTTGGTACGCATCTTATGTTTTGTAATTTGTGATTTTAAGTCACCACTGCATGACCAGAGTCATGGTCGTACCCCATGACTTGTCGAGCTACCATGTCTGTATTGGAGAAGAATTAGGACTTTTAGGCAAGTTGAAGTGTGATGAGTGGTGACTCACCAATGTGGGTCATCATACGACTCTTATAGGGTTCCTAGTGGCAATCCCTAGATGAATTTTGACAAAGGAATATGACAACCGAGACCACGAGTCATAGTCCTTGGTAATGATTCATCCAGCCCGTGGGGACTCGGGGCAAAGCTGGCCATTTCTCTGCGAATTTAATAAGGACTTTTCCGTAATTCCAAGGGATCCTGTATGCCTAAACTATGTCATTTCAAGAAATGAATGACATGATTTTTATGTGGTTAAGTTCATTTTTGGCCATTCTATCACGGATGCAAGTTAGAGAGCTAGACAGGATCAAGCTAATTCCTTCAAGTTTTCTTCAATTCTTCCTTGGGAAATTAGAGAAGTTATAGAATCATATCCCTTCTGTGTATGTGTGGTTATGAATGGGTGAATTTATTCACACCCATGCCCAATCCCTCTCTAATTCACGAAAATCTAGAGTTGATTCTATGGGGTTTTAACCCAATGCCATGAATTCTCTAAGTCAAAGTCATGTATGATCTAAGTATGTTTTAATTGATGAATACATTCATGGTAAAG
Organism: Datura stramonium; assembly: GCA_018107945.1. NCBI lineage: Eukaryota > Viridiplantae > Streptophyta > Magnoliopsida > Solanales > Solanaceae > Datura > Datura stramonium. The sequence goes on along the minus strand of JACEIK010001595.1, from coordinate 108,111 downwards.
TTTTATCATGTTTTCAATCACTAATCATGTTTACTTATTTTACAAATTATGATGCTCATTCATGAAGAACTTACTTAGTTTAGATTTATGATGTATGTTCAATTATGATAAATTTATAACAATCAAAACCACACCTCCTCGAAGTATGAACCGGGATGCTGTCAATAAAGAACCCAACTAGAGGTTAGCCCAACCCACGTGAAATAGGGGAAGATCTAGACTAATGCCGTTAAGTGAACTTGTTGGTAAGTTACTCCATTACGGGGGTTTCAAGAACAATAATAATTAAAACAATGATTTAAAATCAAGAGTTAAGACTAACTAGGGTTTGTGTTCCCCATGGGCTTGCAACTTTTCCTGCATACACGTGATCAATGCCAATGCTTACTTGTAGAATCGATAACTAGGTTCATCCAAATGGACTGTTTGTCCCTACTGATGAGCGGTTCTAAACTATCCGTTATTAATAAGTTTCAAATTTAACTATCCTGCAATCACAACTCAAGTTAATACAATGATCATCAAGATCAAGACTTTGTTGTAATTCTCGTTTTCCTAATCTCTACCTCTAGACTCAAGCAAGTAAAGAATTGGGGCAATGATGCTGTACAATCGCTAAGAAACGTTTAAGCATGAAGAGAATACAATACAAGCATTTTGCATTGGTTTTGAATCACTCTTATGTAACCCAAGCTCATTAATTCATCATGATTCTCACAACCTTAGCTATGGAGGTTTTAGCCTCTCATAGTGGCAAGGTTTTGATATGCATTCATAATTAAAAACATAAATCAATACTTACAATTATAGATGAGAGAAAAACTAACTTTGATTATATCTGAAATACACAAGAACAATTCACAAGATCAGAAGAATTCAGAAAAAGGTTGATCACAAGCCAATCAACTCAATTCGATATTTTTCATGACTTCAATCTTCCTATGTTTATGGTCAGTTTCTAATCTCTTGTGCTTAGGCATGTATTTAACTCTATTCTTGACAATTACTCTTCCCTCCCCTTTTTATCCACTACCCATAACTCATTGTGAATGGTTCAATGCACAAGCTCATCAATTTTTTAAAGTCTTTCCTACGCAGCACAATTCTTGATAACACCCTTGTTCATTTCACATTTTTTCAAGAAACATGATGACTCACAAAGGGATTTTGCAACATAATATCAAGAATATAATTTTATCACTATTCAAAGCAATACTCTTACTTGTTAGCTTCTTACTTCATCAATAAAGGATTAGGTTGAGAGGAACTTGATTGGAGCAAGAAATTGCTCAATTTTTCTTTGGTTTGAGTTATGGAAAGGAGGGAGTAAGTGTAAGTCACATTTAATGTTGCCCGTAAAGAAGGGTCATGGTAGTTTTGAAGTTTAAATAAGTTAAGTGCGTAATTTAAAATTTTGGGTCGAGTCGTGCAATTTCAAGGATTTTAACCCATCACGATTCGACCACGAGTCGAGTTTTCCTACGACTCTGTCCCCCTCGACCCATGCTTAGAGAGTTGAGAACATCTGGAGGACTCACGACGCATCTTACGACTCGCACTACGAGGCGTCAGACTGTGACTTTAGGCCTTTATCTCATATGACGGCTAGTTCATAAAGGTACAACGAATACTACTACGATCCGTATACTTACGTTACGAATAGTAGACCAACCGTGCTACAGTCCCCGCTCCAAGCACCTCTCTCGATTCTCACCTACGCCTCCCCGCTACGCCTCATATGATGCTAATACGAGTCGTACTAAGAGCCATAGCAAATTTCGCTTTTCAGCAATTTTACGCCACTTGTATTTTCTTTCCGCACACTAAACACACTCTTAGTTAAGTTACTGGGTTGCTCAAGAAGCGCTTGATTTAACGTCGCGCACATGCTGCCCACATTTTGGACTGCCAAGACACCACTTGGGTTGCCTCCCAAGAAGCGCCGATTTAACTCCGCGACACGCACGTAAGTCCTCGACTCACTCAAAACTTGTCAAGTGACTCAAATTCATCTTCAGTGCCGAGACTACACCGATTTCCCTTGCTGTCGCATTGACCGGTAGATATTGAAGGTGACTCTTTTTGTTCACCGAATTCAATTTGCCTACCTCTACATCTACTAAGTCCCTTCCAACTTGCAAGAACGGCCGCTCCAAATGATGGGGACCTCATAATCAACCTCTTAATCCAAAATCACCAGTTTACCGGAATATGAATTTGTCTACCTTAACAAGCACATCAAACAGATCCTCACTGCTTCTTCATGTCTCCGTCTACTATTATAGCTGCATAGTAGCTGTGCCTGATCCTAAGCCCAATTTCTTTAAAACTACCAAGGGCATTAGGTTGATGCCGCCCATTATCACAAAGTGTCCTTGCGAACTCGACATTGCCAATGGTGCAAGGTATAGAAAAAGCACCCTGATCTTCCTTCTTTGAGCTAGGACTTGTGTAGCAATGGAACCATAAAGGTGTACACTATCTACCGACTCATAGCTTGCGGACCTCTTCTTTGTCACCAAGTCATTTATAAACTTAGCATATCTCGGCATTTGTTCCAATGCCGCTACCAACGGTATGTTCACCGATAATTGTTTAAGCATTGGACAGTTGAATTTGTGGAACTACCATTTTTCGCCTTTTCTTCATTCTTCGGGGCAATGGTGGCGTGGGTCGCGGATAGCTTTGTACATGTGAATTGCTCCTTGATCAATGTCTAGTTCTTTCTCACCTATTGGGGCCTTTTCCAACTTAGCATTCTGCCTCCATCTCAACACTCTTATCCTTCTCCTCATTTATGCTCTCTTTCTCCCGTTCAACTATAATAGGGAAATGGGGGTAAACTATGGTCTTACCACTCCTAGTCATCACCTCCATTTAGTGCTCATCATTCTTGGGTTCTCGAAGGTGTTGCTAGATAGTGTACCCTTTGTCTAGGTTTAGTGATGGGTTAATGTTTGCCCAAGCCGTCGCTCAATCTCGCTTGATGGTTGTTGCATGAGATTCCACTCTCGACCATACTCTGATATATCACCATGAATTTCCTTCAATTGATCATCGCTGTACTTTACCTTTTTCAAAGATTCTGGCCACCATGCTTAGCTTTGACTGCCCACCTTCCCTCTCGTTCACTAGGAGGCACATACATTCCATCTTTTGTCATTGCGATAACCGTCATTCCTTCTAAATTATCCTTTGCACCTCCAGAATTTACCCTATTTATGTACCCGTTTAGTTGTATTTATCTCTCTCGTATTGGTTCCACCTTGGTTTCGTAACCTTACGCCAATTGTCTTGTCCAAACGCTAGGCCGTTGGCTCGAAAACCCACCACCTGGCTATCCAAGAAATTTTCCTCCTCCTCGGAATCAAAGTGATCTCCCGACTCTAGTCCTTATGTTCCACCGCATTTACCTTTTGTTTCAGCTCCCATAATGTGCTTTGTAAGCAAATCCAAAAATGTGCGCATATGAGCCAACACCTGGTCATGCTCTTCTTCTTTCCAACGTTGGTCCGCCGTCAAACCAATAGCATATGTACCGACCACCGATTTGCCTCCCTAAAAGATTCCATGCCCATTTGTTTTAGTCACTCCTCGGTTACTGCATAGTAGCAGCTTGGGTTCCCTAGGTGTGACTCATCAATGCCTCCCGCCACTCATGTCTCAGCCACAACTTTTGTGCTATTGTTTAATGAGTCGTGAAATAAGTCTTCCAACAAACTTTCATCCGGAATCTTATGGTTTGGGCACTTTGTCAACTTCTTCCTTGAACCTCAAATACAAGCCTCATGAAGTGCCTCGCTTTGAGCCGTCGTAAATTGTAGATCTCATCCTTAAGATGCAACATTCGAGGGAGGAAACAATCTCTCCAAGAAGGCTTGCTTGAGTTCTCCAGCTTGGTTATGGAGCCGCTGGGAAACTCCGATAACTATAAAGTGGCTTCGACAGAAAAGGGGACTATCTGAGGCCTGATGGCATTCGTTAACTCTAGGCAACTCCGCACGGCTTTCATATTCCAACGAAGTTCATTAGGTGCGTTGGCATCATACGTTGCGCGGACTCACTTAACACCCCTTTAGGTTTAACACTGAATCATGGTGCTTGTAATGTCAAATTTCCACTTACTGGTAGTGATGGTGGTACAATTGCTCTGAAGGACTCCAACTTCATCAATGTCCGGGTCCTCATCATTGAAGAACCGAGGGGAAAATCTATTACTCTATTTCCTCCTATGCCGTCCTAAGACACAACTCATCTTTGGCATCTCGTATCCTCAAGTGCAGCTGACCAAGTTAGCTCGGCTTGCATAGCTTCTTCACTATACGGCATCTCTCCATTCGTTTCTATCTCGTGCGTTGTTCGTCCACTTTCGAGGTTCAAAAGAATCGTGATTTCCACTACTCCGATTTCTTTTTGGCATCCACCGGAAAATAACTTATGGGTTCACAATACAAAAAGAAAATGTAATTAATGAAATAACTACAAAAAGTCAAATACAACCACATAATATAGCCTTAGTCGTATTCCCCCGACAATGGCGCCACTTTCTAATAAAGCTAAAACAACACCTCATGCTGAAGTATGAAGCGAACGTTTTCAATAAAGAATCCAACTAGAGGTTGGGGTCGACCTATAGGGAATATGGAAGATCTAGACTAATGCCGTTAAGTGAACTCTGTTAGTTCGTTACTCCAATTTGGGGTTTCAAGAAAATAATTATTAAACAATGATTGCAATTTTGATGTAAAATCAAGAGTTAAGACTAACTAGGTTTGTGTTCCCATGGGTTCATAATTGCTTCGAGTATACACAAGTCATAAATACCAATGCTTATTTGTGCCAAATTTGCTAACTAGGTTCATCCTAAACGACCGGCTCATCCCTATTGATGACTATACTCACTACCAGTCAGTCTCAAGGAGCGGTTCCAAACTTTCCACACAAGTTCAAATTTAACTTATTTTGTGATCACAACTTGGTTTATACAATGATCATCAAGATCAAGGCTTTGTTGTAATTCTCTTTACTAATCTCCATATCTCTAGATTCAAAGAAAGAAAAGAATTCGGGAAAGTCCTAACATTGAACACCTAAAAATGTTTGGTTACAAATAATACAATACAAGCATTTTGCATTGGTTTTGAAATCACTTTTGTGCAACCCTTGTTCATTTGTTCATTAATCTACTATGGTTCCCACAATCAGCTATGGAGGTTTTAGCCTCTCATAGATGCAAGGTTGTGATATGCATTCATAATTAAACACATAAATCAATACTTACAATTGTAGATAAGAGAATAACTTCTTTGATTATATCCGAAGTACTCAAGAAAAATTCACAAAGATCAAGAAGAAATCAAGAAAAGGTTGATCACAAGCCAATCAACTCAATTCGATAGTTTTCCATACTTCCCAACCTTCTGCTGTATGAATGTTCTTTCAATCAAAAGAAACATAGCATTATACAGACATAAGAATCCTTCCTAAGCTAACACATTAAATTTCCATAACTGGTTCCACCTGAGCCATGACATCCTACGACCCATAACAAAACACGGCCGTATCTCCGTATGTCCTTGGCTTATTAAATTTGGCTGAGTCTTAGGCCTTGCTATGACTTGTACATGCTTTTTACGAGTCGTATTGTTCTTCGTGCTTGACTCGAACTCTCAACTTTTATGAAGTTCGTCATTTAAAAAGTGTGATGGTACGACTCGTACTTTGCCGCCACGACTGCACCGTCTATCCCAGACGAGTCAGGCTCTTGTAGAAATTCTTATGAATATTTCCATGACTAAGCTATGATGTACTCAGCGTTGTACGAATCATATACCCCGAAGCCCAAAGATCGTAATCTTAGAGTTGGAACAAGAGAAAATTAAAAATTTTGCACCGTGCTCAGAACGAGTCATTCTTTGACTCATGGGAGAACCACAAGTCGTGGAGGTGACCTGGCGGTTAAGTACTAGTTGAGTTCAAAGAAGATCTGGCGGGGGCTATCACGCATGACCACGAAGTCGTGATCAGCCCCATGACTCATCAAAGCCGCCCGTGGCCAAGGGAATTAAGAAGGGAGAAAAGTGAAAGGCAATGCACCTAATGGATAGACCCCACAAATCATAAGTTAGAACCACGACTGCTCAAAGGGATCGTGGTCACGTAAAGATAAAGATTGGGGGTCGAGGTAATCGGGATACAAATAGTGAACATGAGTCATGGTCACGGTAAATCTACTAGTGGGATGGCCCATTATGAGTTCCAAAGAAAACTTGGTCAAGGTACCCAACGACGAGGTAACAACTAGTGCATAGGCAATGACTAAGTTAGGTCCTTATGGGACCGACGAGAGCAGCTTATTTTTTGTGAAATTATTAAGTATTTTTAAGGTATGCATGCAAGTTAGAGAGTTAGAGGAGATCGCTTCAGTTCTTCCAATTCTTCTCAAATTCTTCTTGAAAATCAAAGGGAAGTGTAAGAATTAGCTATAATCGTGTATGTAGGGTTATGAGGGTGTTTTCGTCATACCAATGCCCAACCCTCCTAATTCATGAAGTTTTGTTTAAAATCTTGATGGGTTTTATCTTAAATCTTGTGAAATTATAATGATCTATACATGGGTTATTGCTTTCTCATGTTTCACATCATATTTTACTTAATTATAATTAGATTTTACCACTATTCCAATTATAAATTTATTTATTTCAATTTCTATCAAATTATACCTAATTATGCATATTCTTCCATGAATCGAAGTTATGACTACCACTATTGTTGATATTCATGTAAAACCCATCAAGATTTATGAGTTAAGGTATGGATTTATTCAAATCTCTAAGTATTATGAATTTATGATTTAAAAGCATATACAAGAGCATAAGAATGCATGAACATCGATTTATGATTTACAATTTTGGTCTTAATTCACTGTCTTTTATCTTCATCGCTAGTTCATGTATTTACCAAATTTTTGCCTATGATTATTCTCGATTTAACTATCCCATGTATTTCATGTATGATTTAATGAGCACTATATATGTTTTGGGAGTATTATTTAACACCGAAAAGAGCTGGGCTTAGGTTTTTCCCTAATCTTAAAACTAATGCCCACCAGGACATGATGGGACCTCCTTTTAGACTCGTAGCCTTACCCAAATGGGCCTTTCAGAGTGGTATCACGCCCTTCATGGTTCTATCCTAGCAAGGTATGAACACCTCCCGACTAGGATTTACTGTGCCTGCCTCTACGTGTGCTCATATGGGGTGTGCTCTGCTATAAGAATCTCATTATTCCATATATTTTATGCATTATTATGTTCACGTTATTTTGTCTAAAGTGACTATTTATAAAGTTTATCGTATGGCTATGGTAATGAATGGATTAAGAATGATTTGAAAACCTTGAGCCTTATGTTATCTTATATGATATTTATGTTAAGGAGTATGTTGTCCTACCCCATGATCCCTTATGAGTTTGTTTTTAAATATTTTTAATTTTTTATTTTAAAAATTTGTTATTTTAGTTTAAATATTGATGTTTTTATGCTGTATCATTTCATGATATAGGCTCCGATCTTTAGACCCAACACCAAGTAGTAGTTCATCTTAGAGCTCTAGCATCCAGCTCTTTGGTGAGTCCTCATTCTTCGAGGACCAATTTTATATCAATCATCTTTTCATGTTTTGTTTTCTGTGACTTGTCGCTGTTAGTTGGGGATGCTTTCCCATCAACCCATCGTATATGTTAGAGGCTTTCGTACTAAGGCGTATTCGCTTGTTATGTATGTAGTGCATTCCGCTTTCCATGTTATGTTATGTTATGTTTATGCTTTGCTATGTCGCTATGCTAAGTATTCCACTTAATTTTTATTGAGTTAGATGTATGTTCATGCCATGGGTCAACTTGGAGTCTCTCTAGGCTCCTTTCCCGTGTTATGATCCGGCCCATGTTCAAAGGTGACAAACTCTGCATCGTGAGCACAGCATTCCTTGAAGTGTCCTAGGGTGTATGAAAGTTGTATCAAGTGTAGTATTTTTCACAGGTGTGAAGCGCCACACTTATGACATAGAGGCTACGAGACATTTAGGAAAGTCTTTCTTTCAGCGATCTATGTCGTGCATGAAATGTCTTTATCCTTCTAATTTTTTCCTATTTGCGATTGCAAAACATAGATCCCTACGTAGTAAATGGTAGGAGGAATGGAAATGGAGCCTAAGAAAGAGGATGGCAAATTCAAACGGGAACCAGCAGTCTCACTTTTCTAGGAGCACCATGCATTGGAGCCATGGCCCATGCCGAATTTAGGGCAATTATTCGTATGCTCGCATAGACTTTCACCGCTCTGTGTCAATCGCCAGCAGCTTGTGCATGTTCTCGCAAATGGAATGCAGCTGCGTCGATTGATTCTAAGAATGAACCCGCCATAGTTCCTCGGTCAAAAGTAGAGAGGACTCGTATGAATTCATCGATGAGATTTTAAAGATCACCAAGGTCAGGTGACAAATGTGGAGTGCGTTGATTTGGCATCTTATCAGCCGAAAGTGGGTTGAACATATTTGGTTTGAATAAAGGGAAAATAGTAGGGTAGTAGGAGCAGGACTTATCTGTTAGGAAGAGTTTCATGCGTCCTTTTCGGACGGTTCTTCGTGAGATGAGGGAACCGAAGGCAAACAGCTTGTAAATCTAAAGCTGGTGACATTTCGCTCAAGAGTATGCCCTAGAGGCTAATTGCTTATCCAAGTATGCACCGAAAGTTGCTGGCATACTTCCAGAGGGCTCCTGTGAACTGATTGTGTGATGGAGAGTGGCGAACTACCTAGATAAGTACTGTAGGATTCTATGCCGCATTAAGACATAGATTTTCCTCACATAGTATTACATGCCCAAATGTATAGAGACTCAGGTATCGAGGGCGTGAGGGAGGCCAAGAGGGCCAGGAGGGATAACTATGGGATTTCTCAACCTAGATCGGGGCAGCCGCGCCTATCAGCCTTAATACAGTTCTTCTCCAAAGACCATCATAAGCTAGTGCACCATCTAGATCACGAGGGATCGGAGGAGAAAGACTCTAAGATTCAAGAGGTAAGGGTAGCATGCAGATAAAGTGCACCTTCCTGCCTATGCAAGGTATGGCAAGAATCACCTGTGGAGGTTCCTAGTTGGCTTATATAGTTGTTTCGGGTGTGATAAACTGCATTACGTACTGTGGATTGCTCTCTTCGGCTAGATCAGTGAGTGGCTGGTTCGCATACCAGCCGCTAGTTCAAATTTCTCCAATAGCAATCTTCCACAGGGCACTTCAACTGCTAATTCACAACTGGCGGCTGCACGGTGTTCTATCCTTGCGAATTGCTAGGAGCAAAGGAGGACTTCACGTGATGTGGTTACTAGTATTTTACGAGTGTTTCACCTTCATACTTATGCTTTGTTAGATCTAGGCTACCTGTCTTTTGTGACACCTTATATTACTAGTAGCTTTGGAGTCATTCTCGAAATTTTTTCAACCGTTCCGAGTCTCTACTCCTTGGTGATTCAAATGCTTCTGTAGCTAAGCTGGTGTATAGAAGTTTCCAATCACGTATTGCACAAAGTAACCTCCGCACCTTGTAGAGTTAGCCAAGACTCGACTTTGATATACCCCTGACATGGATTGGTTGTATTCATGTTATGCTTCTATTAAAATTGTAGAACCCGCACTTTGGAGTTCCACTGGGTGAGCCGCCTGGAGGGAAAGGTAGTTCACAGGCTCAGGTCAAGCTTTATCTCCTATCTTAAGGCTAGGAAGATGATTTCAGGATGTCTCGTATCATTTAGTTAGGTTAAGGATGTTTGAAGTCCGAGACTTCGACTATCCAACCGCCTTGGATAAAGGTATGAGTACCCCGAAGTATTCTTGATGATTTAACTGCAGTTCCTCCCGAGAGGGAAATAGATTTTGGCATTGACCCCGACACACAACCTATATCTATTCCTCCCTACAAAATGGCTCCATTAGCTAAAAGAGTTGAGCAGAGTTAAAGGATCTCCTAGATAAGGGTTTCATTAGACCAAGCAAGTCTCCATGGGTTGCACCTATTATTTGTCCGAAGAAGGATGGTTCCTCTGCATGTGCATTGATTATCACAGAATTGAACAAAGTCACCATCAAGAACCAATATCCTCTACCTGTGATTGATTATTTATTTGACCACTTTCGGTGCCAAGTTCTTTCTAAGATAGATCTTAGATCCAGTACCATCACCGTAGTTTGGGATCACGATATCCCGACATAGTATCTGTGACGCGTATGGCTATTATGATTGTAATAATGTCTTTTAGACTAATGACTGCTCGCAACTTTTATAGACTTGATGAATAGGGTGTTCAAGTCATACTTGGATATGTTCGTGATTGTTTATTGATGACATCCCGATATACTCGAGCGAGGAGGAGCATACCGCTCATTTGAGATTAGTTAAGTAGACTAAGGATCGCCAATTATATTCCAAATTCAAAGAAGCGTGATTTTTGTCAACTCAAAGGCGTTTTAGGCCATGTGGTACTATGAGGGTATAAAGGTGACAATCGTAAAATAGAAGCAATGAAGAATTGGCTCGTGACCGTGAATCCTTTGGATACTTGAAGCTTTGGTTTAGCTAGCTACTATCGAAGATTCAAGGCTGACTCATTTGTATCAGCACCTTTGACCAAATTTACCTGTAAGGTGAAATTCCAATGGGCGAGGTTATGAGAAGAGCTTTCCAAGAGTCAAGACTCGAGTTACTTCAAAGACTAGTTGTTAACCCTACCCGAGGGTACCGGCGTTCGCGGTGTATCAGATGCTTCAAGGATCTGGACATGGGTGTTTACTGGATGAGGCATTGGCTGTTATACCATATGCCCTAGACAACTAATAGTTCTCACAAGAAGAATTACTCTACCCATGACCTTGAATTGGCCGCGTGGTATTCGCTCTGAAGATATGGCGACACTAATTGTAATGAGTCCACATGGATGTGTTTACTGACCATGAAAGTTTACAATATGTGTTTACCTTAAGAATCTCAATCTTCAGCTAGCCGGTGTGGTCAGAGCTGCTCAAGGACTAAGATACGAAGCCTTACCATCCGGGTAAGACCAATGTAGTAGCGTAATAAACTTAGTAGACTCTATGGAGAGTGTGTCTCATGTGGATGAGGGAATAAGGAGTTGGTGAAGGATGCACGCTCAAGGCTGGGAGTTAGGTTGGCTGACTCGACCAATGGTGGTGGTGTTGTTCGTAACGGATCGGAATCGTCCTGGTGACCATGTAAAAGCTAGGTAAGATGAGGACCCAATTTTGGGAAAGATAAAGGATGCCATCCAATCGTATGTAGAGGTTTTCCAAAGGGGGAGATGGTGTGCTTCTCATACTGTGGTCGCTGCCTGATATGGATGATCTGGAGCCAAATGTTACAATGCAGGCTTCAGGGATCCAGTATTCTATCCATCCAGTGCCAACAAGATGTACCATGAATTATGGGAAGTCTATTGGTTGAATTACATGAAGAAGGACATAGTGTAATCGTGCTAAGTGTCCAAACCGGCTAATAGGTGAAGGTTGAGCACCATGACCCGAGGTGTGCTCCAAGACATTTGCATCCCTACTTAGAAGTGCGAAGAGTTCAATATGGACTTTATAATAGGTTTTCTCAGACCGGCTCTACAATATGACTCCATTTGTTTAATAGCATGTGCTGGACCAAGGCCGCTCATTTTCACTCATTAAAAGCATGGATTCTGGTGGAGACTATGCCAAACTATATATCCAGGAGCTAGTCCGATTTCATGGAGTTCCTCGCCCATTATATCGCATTGTAGAGGTACTTAATTTACCTCTCAATTTTGGAAGTCGTTTCAAAAGGACTTGGTACTTCGTGTTAAGCCCGCACAACATTTCACTTGCAAATGGTCAGACGTTTTAGTGTTGACAATTTAGACTCTCGAGGACATGTTGAGAGAATGCGTGATTGACTTTAAAGATAGTCGATGATCATTTTCCTCTCTTATCGAGTTTGCATAAAATAACTACTATCATTCCAAGATTAGATATACCATTTGAGATTCTCTATGGGCAAAGATGTAGATCACCCATTGGTTGGTTCAAGGTTGGTGAAGCTGCCAAATGATAGACCGATTCGGGGCCTACGAGGCTACGAGAAGGTTCAGCTGATAAGTGGACAGTTGAAAATAGCTAGAGTCACCAAAAGTCCTATGTCGATATGAGAAGAAGAGAACTTGAGTTTGAAGTTAATGACTGGGTATTTCATGTGTTCCCATGAAGGGAGTGATGAGGTTCTGAAGATGGGGAAACTTAGTCCACGCTACAGCCGACCCGTACATGATTGTGAGACGTGTTGGAAAGGTCTTATGTGTTAGATTTCACTCGGCATTAGCTCTCTCCATACATCCCCTGCCTCTCTATGTATCACTTTAAAGAAGTGTTTGGTGATCCGCTCTTGTTATTCCGAAGGGATGTTGCTGGTGTTAAAGACAACCTTAGTTATGAGGAAGCTCCTGTTGAAATATTGGATCATTAGGTTCAAGTCTAAGAAGCAAGGAAGCATCTTCACTAAAGTTTAATGGAGGAGTCAGGATGTCGAAGGAGCTACGTGGGAAGCCTAAGCACATATGATGGCTAGATACCCACATTTATTTTCTACCGCTAGTTCTAGTTGAGGTATCATTTTGACCTAAACTCTAATTAGTTTTCATGTTAAGTTCACATGCTCAAGTTTCCTTTATGATATGGATGCATGTATGATCCGTGAATTTGTTCGCCTATGTAGTTTGAATCGAAGATAGTAATTCCATCAATTTCTTTGCTTTTTAAATGATTAGTATTTGAGTATGATGATTACATTTAATACTTTTCTATTTGTTTTTCAACATTCGTAGGATGAATGCTCCCAAGGGAGAGATATTGTGATACTCCCCAAGCCCGAAGATTAGTCCTGGAGTTGGAAATGGAGAAAACTAAAATTTTGCACTGTGTCATGTAACTTAGAAATACCCCGTGACCCGTAGGGAGGACCAGGTCATAAGGTGACTCGTGGTGAAGTACTAGGTTGAGTTCAAAGAAGTATTCAAGGGGGTCATTTGATGGCATGACCACGAAGCCTGTGGTCGTGCCCCATGACCGCCAGGTCACCATGGCAAGTGAATTAAGAAGGAGAAAAGTGGAAAGGCAAGGCACCAAACGGATAGACCCCACGACTCATGCATCGACACCACGACTCATTCAAGGGATCTGGTAATTTAAATATAAAATTTGGGGTCGAGGTGTAGTGGGGATAACAAGTGTTGAACATGAGTCATGGTCACCTAGAATTCACTGTGGGATGGCCCACACGAGCTCCGTGTGAACTACAAAAGGTACCCAACGACCGAGGTAACAACTCATGGTAAGGTGGCACCCACTCGTTAGGTCCCTTTGTTCTAAGATCCTATACAATGTCAAAGCTTTTTTAAGTTATTTTTAGAGTGTATTAAGACAAGTTAAGTCATTCTAACTTATTCAAACCCATGCATGTAATCTTAGAGAGTTAGAGAGGAGATCGCTTTAGCCCTTCCACCTCTCAAATTCTTCTTGGGAAATCAGAAGTGTAAGAATCGCCTATAATCATGAGATTATGAGTAGGTGTTTTTGTTCACACCACGACCAACCTCTCCTAATTCATGAAGTTTTGTTTTAAAATCTTATGGGGTTTTATCTTAAATCTTCCCCGAAATTCTAATGATCTATATATGGGTTATTGCTTCGTGTTTCACATCATATTTTATGAATTATGATTAGATTTTACCACTAATTCAATTATAAATTTATTTATTTTAATTTCTATCAAATTATTCCTAATTATGCATGTTCTTCGGCGAATCGTGAAAGTAATGATCTTTACCACTATTGCTGATATCTTATAAACCCATCATGATTTATGAGTTATGGTATGCTTTTAAATTCAAAATGTCCATTACGAATTTATCATTTAAAACATATACAAGAGTTATAAGAATGCATGAACTTCATGATTTACGATTTACAATTTGGTCGATCACGAGCCTTACTCATCGCTAGTTCATGTATTTACCAGCATGATTATAATTATTGATTTAACTAGCCCATGTAATTTACGCATACTACTATGAGCACTATATATATTTTGGGAGTAGTATTTATCACCGAGTAGGCTTGGGGCCCAAGTTTTGCCCCGAACTTAACTACGTTACATAAGGACATGATGAGACCTCTCTTGACACTGTACCCTTTGCCTAAATGGGCCTTTCATGAGTGATATCACGCCCCTTCATGGTTCTACCTGGGAAGGTATGAACACCCTCCCTACTAGATTACAGCAGTCGGGCCATGTGTTCTCATATGGGGTGTGCTCGCTATAAGAATCTCCCATTGTTCCACATATTTTATGCATTATTAAGTTAATGTTATTTTGTCTCAAGTGACCATTTATAAAGTTTCTCAAATGGCTATGGTAATGAATGGATTAGGAATGATTTGAAAACCTTGAGCCTTATGTTATCTTATGATATTTATGTTATGAGTATTTTGGTCCCCACTCTTATGAATCCCTTATGAGTTTGTTTTTAAATATTTTTAATTCTTCTCGTTTGCTTACCTTGCATACTCAAGTATTTCACTTACTAACCACATACTCTATGTAGTATCATTTCATGATATAGGCCTCCGATCTTCTGTGACCTAAAGACCGTCGTACTATCCTGAGTTTAGCATCCACTTGGTGAGTCCTCATTCTTCGAGGACCAATTTGATATCGCTCATCTTTTCATGTTCCGCTAGACTTGCCATGTTAGTTGGAGATGCCCATCAACCCACGATTTGTTAGATAGCTTTCTTGTATCATATATAGTATTCATATTTTATGTATGTAGTAAGTTCCGCTTGCATGTTATGTTTATGTTTCTCGCCATGTCATTATGCTATGTATTCCTCTTTAATTGTTATTGAGTTAGATGTATGTTCATTCCATGGGTCGACTTATTTCTTGTCCCGTGTTATGATCCTGGTCTATGTTCATCGCGGATATACTCGTACTGGTGGAGTCATAAGATGCACTCTTCACACCATCCATCCGAAACTTTTCACGACTCTCGGCATACTGTACCGAGACTGTGATTTTAGCCCATTTTTTGTAATTTTTAGCCACTCTCGTACTCTTCTGCTTTAATGTTTATTTTTCTTGTAATCAAATAAAAATTTCCGTATCCATATAAACACAATTCTAAGTTCCATGCTATTTATTAGTTTTGAGCATCAAAAGTGTTGTAAATCCACAGCACATCATGAATTAATGATGAGAAAAGCATGTTTTCAATCTACACATATTTATGATTATGTTTTCAAGTGAATCTAATTATTTTGAAGAATGTTAAGCTGAGAAAGCCCATATGTTCAAGTAAGATTCATGAATTCATGTTAATTAATAGCACATGGTTTCCGAGTCTAGAATCCCAATTTTACTCATTTTGTGGTATGGTTCGAGCAAAGGCTCCTCATGTATAGTTTCATATTTATAATGCATATGATTATTCAGCTTCGTCACGAGAGGATGGTCAGCTTCATGGAAAAAATGGAGAGGATATGCATGTTCTTGGAGTAGTGTTCAGCACAAAATAGGCTAAGGGTCACCACCCTATGCCTCATAACTACGAGCCAACGTAGGTATGATCATATTATTCAGATCTTCCTTTGTAGAGCTTCGCCCAGGCCTTTTTTAGCTTGATATCATATCATGCGCGTTCTTAGCCCTAGCAAGGCTTGGACGGCTCGCCCCGCCTGAGTGTGATAGCCTGAACACGTAAGCTCTATCGTGGTAATGCTCTGCTATAGACAATTCTCCCATTGTTCCTCATGATTTTAGTTTTACATGCTTATCATTCATGATATACATATATGTTCTAAAGCAGGTTTGAATCAATGTTCAATTTTACTTATAATTATCAAATTTCAAACTTTGGGTCATTCGATTGGCTATGATGTTCGCCATGTGCAATCATACTTGCAAAATAGCATGCAAGCCCTAACTCGTGATTGTTGATTTGATTATATTTCATATTATGCATGTTTTAAATGATTTTATTTAATTTAAACGGTTTTACTTACCTTCATACTCGGTACATTCCCACGTATCATATTCTATGTTGTATTATTTTATGATATAGGCTCGATCTTGAAACTCACTCAATAGCCGCCTTTCAGCAGTTAGCACGCTCATTGCTACAGTCCTCATCCGTCGAGGGCCCGTCTTTATTAAATTTTTGTATTTCCATTTCAAACTTAGAGAGTTAGTTGGAGTCTTGTTCCATCAACTCATCAGACTTAGAGGCTTTTTCGTACAATAGATTGTATTCAACTTAGACTTGGGTTGTATATTCGTATCATATGTTATGTTTGGATTTCTACCATGTTTATTATGTTAAGTGTTCTACTTACTTGATTGAGTTAGATTTAAATTATATCACTAGTTTTAGCTCCTTGTCCCGTGTTTTGGATCTCAAACATGTTTGGATCGTGTGGCAAACTTTGTATCAGAGCAATAGATTTTGGAAGGTCCTAGGGTGTGTGAAAGCCACAGGCAGAGTCTTTTCTTCTATGGGTGTGAAGCACGCTGCCAATTTACTTATGACAAAGAGGGTATGAAATGTTTAGGAAATGTTCCTTTCTTTCATGATCCGTGTCATGCAGGAAATGTCTCTACGCTGGAGGAGTTTCACGTAGCTTTTCTAGATTGATTTTTCCTTCGAGGATGAGGGAGTTGAAGGCAAAATGATTTCAAGGGAATCTTAAGCAAGGAAGATGACAAGGCAGAGAATATGCCCTAGAGTTCACTCGCTTGTCAAAGTATGCCCTGCAGGTTATTGGTTGATCATAGGCGAAAGTGAGCAGTGTTTGTAGGCCGGAGTGGAAGTGACTACCTGGTTAAGAATCAGGACCGCCATTCTTTCATAAGATATGTATTACCTTGATAAAGCTAAATAAAAGATAGAGGTGGCCAGATAAAAGTGGGAGAGAGACAAGTAGGCCAGACAGATAACTATGGGTTTTACAGCGACAGTGGTGGGCACCTGTCATTGTAGTCCAACCCGAGATCATTGGGCCCCATCTTCTGGGGCCGTGACTGCCATCCGTGCCTAGGTATGATTAGAGGGGACGAGCATCAGTTCTAAGGGTTAAAGGCAATGTGCCGCAGATTTCAAGATTCCAATTTGCGATTAGTGTGGCCGGGGACACAAAGGTCAATATCATGTGCATGTGTTCTTTCTTCTTCAAAGGGAAGCCCCTACACATGCTTAGAGATTCCCAAAGAAATAGACAAGGCCAAGATAGGGCCGAGGGCCCAACTTATATTTCAAGAGCTCTACTAGCACGTCCATCTCAAGCAAGGCGCATCTACTCGCCCGGTGGCTGACAACACCAAAAGCATTCTTATACCTTAGCCTCTCGACAGAGCAAAAGCATTCCCAAACGTATTACCGGTATGTTACCAGCTTTTCCACCTTTGATGTTTATGCTTTGTTAGATTTAGGGCTACTTTGTCCTTTGTTACACTTATGTTTCTCAGATTCTGAGTTAGTCCCGAAATCTTATCGAATCCTTCGCCCTCACTGCCAAGTGATTTAGTTGCAGTTAGACTATGTTTAGAAGTTTCCCGATCACACCCTTTAAAGTCACCTCACAGATCTAGCAGAGTTAGCCATGACCGATTTAATGTTATCCCCGCATGGATTGGCTATTTTCATGTTATGCCTCAAAGGGATTGTAGAACCCTAAACAGAGTTCGATTTCGGGTGAGTCAATCCTAGAGTGGAAGGGTTCAAATGTGCCCGAGGTCATTTCATTTCCTACTTTAAGGCTAGAAAGATGATTTCTAAGGGTTGTGTATAGCATCTAGTTAGGGTTAAGGATTCCACGTCTAAGATACCCACTATCCACTACTCCCAAGAGTATGTGAGCATCCGTAACTGCCCTGGTGTGATTTGACGTGAAATTCCTCCAGCAGAGATCGATTTCTATTGACCTTCTTCCCTGCACGCAGCCTCTATATATTTTCCTCCTTACAAAATGGCCCGAACCGAGTTAAGGAGTTGAAGGAGCGGTTGGAAAAGACCTTCTAGATAAGGGGTTCATTAGACCAAGTAAATCCTAGGGTGACACAATTCTCTTGTCCGCAAGAAGACACATTCTCTTCGTATGTGCACCGACTATCAACAATTGAACTAACTCACCATCAAGAATAGGTATCCCTTCCCTAGATTGATGACTTATTTGACTAACTTCAGGGTTTCAAGTACTTTCCAAGATAGACCCCGATCCGGTACCATCACTCCGGGTTGAGAGAGTTACATTCCAAGACAACTTCGAGAACTCTATGATGGGCCACTATGAGTTTGTAGTTTTGTCTTTGGACAACGAATGCCTCGCAGCTTTTATGGGACTCCGAGAATGGGTGTTCAAGTCATATCTAGACATAATCGTGATCGTGTGTTCAAGCTATATCTAGACATAATCATGATCGCAGCCCATTGATGACATCTCATATACTCTCGTAGCGAGAAAGGAGCATACGACTTATTTGAGGATGGTGTTGCGTACTTTGAAGGATCACACTGTATGCAAAAATTCAGCAAAATGTGAGTTTTGGTTAAATTCCTATGGCATTCTCGTCATGTGGTATCTAGTGAGGGGCGTCCAAGCAGATCTCACGTATGATGAGGCAAAGGAAGAATTGGTCCGCATCGCGAATCCTTCTGTGATATCGCAGAGCTGCTACTGCTACTATTGGAGATTTTTGGAAGGATTTTACTCTATTGCAGCACCGTTGACTAAATCGACCTAAGAAGGTAAAGTTCCAATGACGGAGGCTTGTGATATGAGTATCCAAGAGTTGAAGGCTCGACTCAACTCAACACCTAAGTGCTGACCCTACCCAAGGGCAGAGACGGGCTTAGGTTTATTATGATGCTTCAAGGACGGGCTTGGATGTCTATTGATGCAGCGTGTGCTGCTATGAACTTATGCTTCTAAATGTAAATGTGGAAAGTGCATGAAAAGAATTAGCAAACTCATAATCTTGAGTTGGCGCGATTATTTGTCTTGAAAATATGGAGACACTACTTATACTAGGGTTCACGTAGATGTGTTTACGAACCACAAGAGCCTACAAGGCAATATGTGTTTACCTAGAAAGATCTCAATCATGCCAAAGGAGGTGGTTGAACTACTCAAGGATTATGATATGAGTGTCTTGTACCACTTGGGCAAGGCCAATGTAGTAGAAAACACTTTATGATTTCTAATAAGAGCGTGTCCCCGTGGAGGAGCAGAGGAAGGAATTGGTGAAAGATGTGCACACTCAGTACCTGGGCTGGGGAGTATATTTTTGTCAACTCGACAGATGGTGGGTAATTATCTGCACTGGGTCAGAATCTTCCTTAGTGACCTGATGTTAAAGCTATACAGACAAGGACCCTATCTTGGTGAAGTTAGCTGGAAGTTGTTCAATCGAAGGCAGAGGTCTTCTCCAAAGGGGG
The DNA here is from genome assembly GCA_018107945.1 of Datura stramonium. Taxonomy (NCBI): domain Eukaryota; kingdom Viridiplantae; phylum Streptophyta; class Magnoliopsida; order Solanales; family Solanaceae; genus Datura; species Datura stramonium. Next base: position 88,532 of record JACEIK010001595.1, on the reverse strand, counting down.
AGATGGTTTCTTCGATACCACAGTGGCCGCTTATGTATTTCAGATGTTGATGATTTGAGGTACCGGATGTTGCAAATAAGGCTCATGGATTCAGGTATTCCATACATCTAGTCTTACTCAGATGTACCGTGACCTACGCAGAAGTCTATTGCGGGAATGGCAAGAAGAAGGACAAGAAAATTTTGTGGCTAAGTGTCCAAACTACCAACAGTGAAGGTTGAGCTCAAAGACCTAGAGGTGTGCTCCAAGATATTTGCATTCCAATTTCTGGAAGTGGGGAAGAGATAAATATGGACTTCATTATATTTTCTCGCACCGCAGATGTGATGACTCCATTTGGGTTGCTGTGGACAAAGGATCAAAGCAGCTTATTTTCTATAGTCAAAACTACCGATTCAAGGAGGATTATGCTAAGTTATACATCTTCGGGAGTTGGTTCAAGGCATGGAGCAATTTTTTCCATTATATCACATAGAGGTACTCGCCACTCTCGCCCGGAGATCGCTTTCAAAAAGGACTTGGTACTCATGTTAAGCTCAAGACAAATAGCTTCACTTTCAAACGTATGGTCAAAGTGGAGTGTATAATTCAAATGCTTGAAAATATGTTGGTATTCGTGTTATTGATTTCCAAGGGTAGTTGGGATGATAATTCGCTCTCATTGAGTTTGCATACAACAACACTACCATTCCATCATTCAAGATGAACCCATTCTGTAGCTCCTGCCAGCTTTTTAGAGATGTAGATCACCTATTGGTTGGTTTGAAGTTGCGAGGCTACCTTGATAGGTACCTTAGATTCACCATGAGGCTATGGAAGAAAGTTCGTTGATAAGGGAAGGTTGAAAACAACTCAAAGTCGCCAAAAGTCCTATGCGGAAGTGAGGAGGAGGAGAAACTTGAGTTTGAAGTTGGCGATTGGGTGTTTCGGCTGCTTCTCCCATGAAGGAGTGATGAGGTTTGAAAAGAAAGGAAAACTCAATCCCCATTATGTTGGCCCTTAACGGATTGTGAATCGGGTTGGAAAGGTGGCATATGAATTAGAGTTGGCCCACAAACACTACTTTCCGTGCATCCCGTTTTTTCATGCACGTCTTTAAAGAAGTGTTTGGGTGATCCAACCCAAGTTGTCCCGATGGACAAGACGGCAGTGAGAGACAACCTTAGTTACGAGGAGTTTCCGATTGAAATATTTGATCAAGAGGTTCAAAGATCAAGAAACAAGGAAGTAGCTTTGGTCAAATTTTTATGGAGGAATCAACATGTTGAGGGAGCTACGTGGGAAGCCGAAGTAGACATAATGGCAAGATACCCACATTTATTTTCTATTAGCTTAGTTCCACTTAGTTAATGCTTGCCCTAAAACTCTATTCAAGCTTTCTTGTTCAGCCATGTACCCCAATTTATTTCATGTATATGGATGTATGTATGATCATGAATTTAGTTCAGTTTGTGTAGTTTGAATCGGAGTTAGTCATTCCTTCACTTTTCAAATTTTGCATGACCGTATTTGAATATGATAATTTAATTTCTTTGCTTTTTTGTATGTTTCCAACATTCACATGATGAATGTTCCTAAGTGGGGAGATATGTAATGCCTCGGAAGCCCTAAGATCGTACCCGTGTTGAAATGAGAAAAACTTGAAATTCTACACCGTATAATGTAATGGGTCATTATCGACTCTTGGGATGACCATGAGTAGTTAAGTAACTCATGGTATGGTCATGGTCTTAAGTATTGGAATTTGTTATTTGAAGTCACCACTAGTACACCACTTGTGCTGTGGTTAGACCCCACGACTGCTGAGTCACCTATGGTCAAGGTTGAGAAGAATCAGACTTTCGGCGTTGAAGGTGACGAGTGGTGACAATGAGTCTTGGTCACCAAGAATCTTACTCTGTAGGGTTCTGTAAAGCCCTATATGAATTTTTTTGACAGTTCACACGCATGACCGAGACCACGAGTCGTGGTCCTTGGTAAAATTCCTCTTAGTCCTCGGGACCGCCACGCTATTCTCTTCGAATTTATTAAGGGATTGTCCATAATTTCTATGATCCTAAGGTCTAAACTACGTCATTTCAAGCTATGAATGATGAGTTTTAAGAGAGGTAAGTTCATTTTTTAGGCGATTCTTACTCATGCATGCAAAGTTAGAGAGCTAGAGGTGATCAAGCTTAATTCCTTAAAGTTTTTAATCAATTCTTCCTTGGGAAATCGTAGAGAAGCTAGAGAATCAGATCCCTTTGGTATGTAGGGTTGGGTGGAATGGGTGTATCTCGTTCACGCCCATGCCCATCCCTCTCTAGTTCACGAAAATCTATGAGTTGATTCTAAGGGTTTTAACTCAATGCATGAATTCTCTTATTCAATGTCATGGGTATGATCTACATGTTTTAATTGATGAATTACGAGTCATGGGAAAGTTATATCATGTTTTCAATTACTAATCTTGTTTACTAGTTTACAAATTTTGATGCCCATTCATGAAGAACTTATGAGAAGTTGAGATTTACTTATGTATGTTCAATTATGATGAATTAATGATGAGAAAAAGCATGTTTTCAAGCTACCCATATTTATGATCAATGCTTGTGCGAATCTAATTATTTTCAAGAATGTTAAGTATTGGGAAAGCCCATATGTTCAAGTATAATTCATGACTTCATGTTAATTAGCTTACCACATGGTTTTGGAGTCTAGACTCCCAATTTTACCACTTGTGGTATGGTTTGAACCAAGGCCTCATGTATGATTTCGCATTTGATGTATATGATTATTTCAGCTCGTCACTAGATGATGGTCAGTTTTGTTGAAAAATAATGGAGAGCATATGCATGTTTTCGGGAATAAATTTGTCTAGCACCGAGTAGGCTAAGGGTTAAGTCGACGTCATTTTTTCTCGCTCAAGAATTATTTCATCTTTTGTAATAAAAACCGATCTTGACTTATCAAAATAGCACCAAACTTTTAAGATAACTCCTATAACTCATGCTAAGAATTTTGAAATCCTCGCACAATTTTTCGATCTCAAAACTAAAAATGAACCTCTCGAGTTGTCACATTTTATGCTTAAAATCATGCTAAACACAAAATCTTCAAATCCACTAAAAATCATCCAAAATCCTCCGCACTAACCAAACATGCAATTCAATCATAAAACATATTTCTGACTCGTTGAAATTATCAAATCACCTGTATGAGGTCGCTTTTGATTCAAAGTTGACCATGGTCAAACTTCTCGCCTTTAAATCTCATAAATTCAACCAAAGGTTGAATTCAATTCCTAACACCGGAATCTATGAAACCATCCAACTAAGTCATTGATCACCATACGGAACTAACAATAACTTTTAAAACCCAAATTCTAGCTCGTTAACCTCGAAATGTTGAATTTGGTCAAACCTCTCAAACATTTAAACCTTTCAAAATCGAAAATCTTATCCAATCATCACTAGATCATCTTGGAAATTGTGTCATCTATCTCCGCAAGTCAAAATAGAAAATAAAGATAAAAAAGAATCAAACTAAGAAACGGTCAAAAATAAATGACTACGTGTCTTTACACTTTGCGCTTAGTCGATAACTATAGTTTCCTAAAGTTCTACATACCTAACACTTAATATGTGATAGGAGTTATCCTGAACGTATACATTTTAACCATCATTTCCATCATTGGGAATCTTTATAGGGCTTAGAGTTTGGAAATTATGGGCACAAATCATTCAAGAAATCTAAGTCAAGTATATACTTGATATATAACACGATCGCATGACCCGATAAGGTATATCTTAAGGATCGAGTCCATGTAGCCGAGCATGCTAAGAAACATGAGTTTACATACACAACAAGGGACATGACATGAAGTTGAGATTTATGGAATCATGGAAGAAGAGTGGACCAAGATTTGAAGAAGTTACTCATTCCTCATAATCCGAGTACGAATACACATAAGGAGTACTTGGAACTTAGACACGGGCATAACATGTTCACATACGAAATGAATAGAGTATCACAAGGATCGAAGTACAGACACCCGAATAAGCGTGATCGATCTCCCATAGTTACTAACTCGGACCCGCACACCTGAACTACTCTCCCCTTAGCATGTGTCAACAATTCGATGATTGGTCCCCTTCTTAAGTCTAGGAAGAAATTACTATCTCTTGACTTCCCATTTGGATCTAAAGCTATCGTGAAGGCTTCATACTTCTCCAACAGCACTCCACTTCTTTTGGTTCCTTACTTTAAGTTCACAAATTCTTCTTCCTTAGCTCTTCTTACCTCCTGCAGGGAGAAATGACTAGAGAGCGCCTCTTATTCCACTGATTGGCTTTGGAGTGTTAATGCACAAGTTAGAAGGATAGAAAGATATTTTATCGCACGACATAGATCATGAAAGAAGGGAATATTTCCAAACATCTCGTAGCCTTCTGTCATAAGTGTGGCGCATGATCTTGGGCAGAATTTCATGCCCAAGTGATACTCAAATGCTTCATTTCTACTTGTTTATCTATTGTTATGTGTACATTCTCATGTGATTCATAGTAAATGAATTTATACTAACCAACATGATTAGTGTTGTTTGGCAGTAGAAGGAATTTTTGGAAGCTAATTCACAAGTTGGTGAAGTGCTGATGGACTCGAAGCAAGAAGTGGAAGTTTTGATAAGGAAGTTGGAAGAAATTAAGGGCTCCGCGATGGCGCCGTGTCACGCCATCATCAAAGGGAGGCATTCTACCTCGATGAATAAATTATGCTAAATACCAGTGCTGGAGGTTCAAGGCATCTTCCGTGGGCACGGAGGCGTGCCCGCGCGATGCACCCGTGTCACGTCAAGTGCTATTACCTCGAACCTCAAGTTCCAGCCAAGGTGTGATAGTAATCGTGTACTCCAGGAAAGGCTCCAAGCGACATGTCGTGCTATGATGCAGGTGAAGCACGTGGGAGTCGAGTTCCGCATGGCCCGCGGCAGCCCCGTGGCACGCAGGCAAAGGTTCGCGATACACTCCGTGCCACGTTGTTTGTTATTCCAGGAAAAATTCTCAATAGTATAAATAACAAACTTAGGTTTTATTTTAAACATTCGACTTTTGTAGCAAGAACGTGGGTAAGCAGGAAGGAGTGACTAAGAATTACTAGGGTTAATTCTCTTCCATTTTCTTAATTTCCAATTGCTTGTATGAATTATACTTATTTGAAGATGTTTAATCCACAAATGAGTGGCTACTCCACTCTTGCCGAGGTTAAGGATAATTGTAGTGGAATTGTAATTATTGATCATTTTAAGCCATTTTTTCTTCAATGGTTGCTCTATCAATTCTTGTTTTTACCGCATTAATGTTTGGCCAATGTTAATGAGCATCTTAGAAGTCCAATTTGATTATGAAAAGGAAATTAATTGACAAACATGTGAATTGCAGGATATGGATCTTTTATTAGCCGAGAAATTTGAGAAAAGATTTACGTTCGAATAGAAATATATCCTGAAGTCTTATTAGTCATTTATGGAATCGATTATGTATGGCTAGAGCATGAGGTTCTTATATCACGTAAAATGAATAAGGTCTCATGATTCTTTAATTGGTTAGGAGTCAAAGATCCAACCCATAGGCGATTAATTCCCGACTAGCAACCGAAGAGAAGATTGACCGATTTGAATTAAGAAATTATATCCTCGCATGCTTGCCTTAACCCGCCTGTTCATTGCTGGTTGTTCGTACTTCAAATTATAAATCTTTACTTAAATTATTATTACTTAGTAATCTTGACTCATAAAACATTATTTGCTTGGTTGTCTACATTCATGTAGATATCGTTCACTAACACGTATGTTAATTACAATCGTAGTTCACCCTTTGGGATCGATACTGGCTTGGAAATAAAGCCACTTTACTACTTGTACGAATTAACGTGCACTTGCGTGTAGTTTGCCCCGAACAAGTTTTTAGTGCCGTTGCCGGGGACTAGCACTGGTAAATTTATTTTCTTAGTGTTAGTTTACAAATTCAATATAAGTGTTGACAACTTGATCTTAGCCTTTCTCTATATGTACCGAATTTTTCGAACGCCGGAAAGAGATTAGGAGTTGGTGGATTCATTTATAGAGCCAGAGAGACAATTTCCTCGACAAAGAAGGGAAGCTTTAGAAGGAGCCGCAGCTGCTAAGACAGTACCCCGGGAGCGCATCATAATCTCACCGCCAGGTGGGCGGGGCGCCAGAGCCCGAAGACGGCAAAGCAGCACGTCCGCAAAGTGGCAATCCCACATGCAAATAATGTTACATCCAAGATTCGCAAAACCAAAGAGCTGAGGGAGGTTCGAGCTTAAGGCATTATGGTGCGCTTAAGTTGCACACCAACGGCACTTACTAGTGTCTCCCTCATGAAGATCCACAACAACATCCCAAACATTTTGAGATAAGTGACACTTACATTCCTCGCTGAGTACTTTATCCATTACAGGAGGCTTACATTATTCCCGTTCTCATTATTGGGGAAGAAAGAGGTAGCTGAAATAACCACCTAATTCTATCACTACTTGGGATGATCTTGCAAGGAAGTTTTCTTTTATACGATTCTTTCCATCTCGTGAAGACAGCGACTTAGAAGTCGATTCTAAGGTTCAAACAGATAGAGGGTGAGAATTTTGTATGAAGCTTGGGAGAGGTTCAAGTCAATGTTAAAGGATTGTCCTCATCATCACCAGCCTAATGATGTGTTGGTGCATACGCTCACTGGTGGTTTGGAACTACATACTAAAATTTTGTTAGACTCATAGCTTGGGGGCCAAAAGATTGAGAAGATTTTTGAGGAGCTTTACACTTGTTAAATCGTATTTCATAGGAAATCCGTAAGGGAATGCTGACTAACACGAGGAGGAGCAAGGAAAGCTGGCAGAGTTTTAGGTGGATGGTTTTACAACTATTGTCAAGACAAAGATAATGCTAAGGTGTAAATCAACTCAACACCCACTTCAAGTATGAGCTTGAATCAATTACAAGCCCTACCAATGCAAGCCATCAGCATGGTGAAGTATGTGGGGAGTAGTGAACACTCACCGAGTGTTGCGTCAACTGCACTTATAAATTGCTGGGAATGTCCGTGAGGAATGACAATCAAAGTATGGCAACAGCTATAACTCAAATTGGTGAATCGTCCGAATTTTCTCGGGGGAGTAATAGCCATCAAGGACAGAGTTCGAACTGTGGTGTGCAAGAGAAATCAAGGGGAATCAAAATTCTTTCGCCTCTCAATACAAAGGAAACAATGCACCCTTCCACCACCCAACAACATCGAGGATATGTTTAAACAATAATAGCTAACCGCTACGATGCAAGCTTATTATGTGAAATTAGCTACTGACATGAAAAATCAAGAAGAATACAAAGGCATTAGGAGTATCGCTGAAAGTTAGTCGAGCTCAAAGCACTAGGCCTAGTGAGTGACTACCAAGGATACCGACCCAAATCCCAAGCAGTCAACGCAGCTTACAACAAGGAGTTGGCATTCAACTTAAGGAGGTGGAACCGTAAAGACCACCTCAAAGAATCTTGGAGCAAAGGGAAAAGATGGGGAACATGATGATGTGAGGGGGAAGGAAAAAGGCAAATGAGATAGAAAGACCACCACCCTCGCTCCTTTTTAGAGATTAAAGTACATAAGGAAGAAGCTTGGTTTAAGAAATTCATGAGTGTCAAACAGTGACATATTAATTCTACCTTGGTTGATGTTTTGCATGGAGTTCAAATATGCCAAGTACATCAAGGACAATTTAGCAAACAAAAGAAGATTGACTTTGAGTATACGGTGGTGCTTATCGAGGAGTGCACTCCAAAATACGTATCAGACACACAAAGCCTAAAGGATCCTTGGAGCTTTACCATTAAGATTACAATTAGGCAATGTATTCGGAAAGCTCATGGATTATGTGATTTGGGAGCAAGAAAAACTTGATGCCGACATCGATGTTCAAGAAGCCTGGACAAGGCCCTATACCAACTAATCGTGATCTTGTAATAGCCGACTGCTCTTTGGGCCGCACTGATGGTATTGTGGAGGATGCTATGCGCGGGCTCCCTCATTTTCGTTGGATTTTATTATCTTGGATTTTCGAGTCGATTTAAGTCCCATTTATTTTGGGACGCACTTTCTTGGCAACTGTGCGAGCTTGATTGACGTGATGCTGAAGCTAACTATGAGCACATGACAAAGTAGAGGTTTTTGATATGTACAAGGCCATGAAGCTACCGGCCATTTATGAGGAGCTATCAGCAATAAATGTGCTAAATCGAATCAATTTCATTGTTGACTATTGTGACTCATTGGAGAGACCCTTGATGGGTTCGATCATTTCTTGGAGACAGTGCTACATACGAGATGGTGCAGACGAACTTACCCAAAATGGTTTCCGTATAAGGACTTTGAGCCATTGATGAGGTCCTGGAACCATTGCCAAAGCCAAATTGAGGAGGCACCAAATTGAGCGAAGACATTGCCTAACATCCGGGGCGATGTATTGGGAACAGCCGACACCTTGCCGCTCATCATTTCCGCGTAACCGACAGAGTGCCAAGTGAAAGATGCATTGGTGGTCCACAAGAGGCGTAAGAAAGCAATAGAGGTGGCAAATGCCTGACATCATAGGAATTAGTCCAATTTTTCACACAAGAATTTTTATGGAATAAGGGATCCGAGCTAACCGTGAAACATCAAATGTGAGGTCAATCCAAAGTGATGAAGGATGTAGTTAGGAGATGAGTGATCATGTCTTGATGCAGTCCGTATATCCCATTTCCGCATGCTGAATGGGTTAGCCCTGCTCAAAGTCTCCAAAGAAAGGAGGGATGACCGTGGTCACCAATGAAAAGAATGAGTTGATTTCACACGCACAAATGTGGCTGCGAATTTGGTGGCGGGAATAGTGGAGCTCAATAAGGCCACGAGGAAAGATCATTATCCTATCCCATTTTTTGATCGATTTTTGACAGGTTGGCAGGTCAAGAGTATTATTGTTTTCTTGATGGATATTCGCTATAATCAAATAGCCATAAGACGGAGGATCGAGAAGACCACTTTGCTACGTCCTTACGGGACATGCTTTCATGCGGATGCCATTTGGTCTAAGCAACGCACCAGCCACATTCCAGCGAAGCATGATGGCGATCTTTCATGATATGGTGGAAGATTTTGTCGAGGTATTTATGGATGACTTTTCTGCTGATAATCTGCTTAAGCTACATGTTTGCGTGCATCTCGACAGGGTGCTAGCCGATGAAGACTCTAACCTTGTGCTCAACTGGGAGAAATGTCATTTTTAGTCAAGGAGGGTATCGTCCTTGGCCATAAGGTGTCATGCAAAGGGTTGGAAGTCGATCGTAAAAAGATTGAAGTGATCGGGGTGCTACCAACACCAAAGGTCAAGGCGTTCGCAGCTTCTGACATGGTTCTACAAACGGTTCATCAAGAACTTCTTGAAAATTTCTAGACCAATATGTCGGTTTCTAGTAAAAGAGGTGAAGTTCGAGTTTGACAAGGATTGTGTAAAAGCATTCGAGGAGCTAAAACAGGCCGGTAGAAGCGCCTATTCTCATTCATTAGAGCAAATCGTTTGAATTAATGTGTGATGCAAGTGACATGTCTGTAGGAGCTGTATTGGGGCAAAGCTGAGGAATAAAAAATTTTCATTCCATTTATTATTTAAGCAAAAACTTGATGCATCCCAAGTCAATTATACAAATAATTTAAAAGGAGATGCTAGCATTGGTATTCGTATTTGATAAATTCAGTCTTACTTGGTGGTCTCTAAAGTAGTGGTATATACCGATCATAATAATTCGGCATCTCGTTTGGCAAGAAGGATGCAAAACTGGGCCTCAGATGGATATTTTTCTATAAGAGTTTGACCTAGAGATTCGCGACGTAAAGGAGCGAGAATCAAGTGGTGCATCACCTATCACGATTGGTGCTTGCATGTAAAGGAAGGTGATAACATCAAAGAAGAGTTCCTGATGAGAAGCTTCCTTGCAATAAGGAAGCCGAAATCCTTGGTATGTAGATATTGTGAACTTGGCCGGGTAAGTGGAGTCTACCCACCGAGGCTACTACTGTCAAGAAAGAAGTTGAGATACGATCGTAGGTATTACATACGGGACGAGCTACACCGTTTTAAGCAGGACCGATCAAGTGATGAGACGTTGCATCCTGCAGAGCCGCATTGCGTATATTAAGGAGTTGTCACTATCGTTGTATGGAGGATACACGGAGGAGAGCGGACAAATCACAAGGTGCTACAAATGTTTCTTTTTGCCTACACTATTCAGAGATTCTATAGCATATGTAAAATGTGTGATAGATGTCAAAGAATGTGAACAATTGGTAGAAGACAGGAGATGCCACTGCAACAGATAATAGACGCAGATTTTTGATGTATGGGGAATAGACTTCATAGGCCCGTTTCCACCGTCCTTTGGTAATTGTTACATCTTGGTAGTCATGACTATGTATCTAAGTTGGTCAAGGCCAGCCTTGTCCTGTGAATGACAATGGCAAGTGGTGACGAAATTTGTGAAAACGCAAATTTTGACCAAAGTTCGGGCACCCCGAGCTATTATCGTGATGGAGGGGCTCATTTTGTGAATGTGAGTTTCAGGAACTGCTAGCTAAGTATGGGGTGCGGCACAAGGTAGCAATAATTATCATCCTCTAAACCAATGGGCAAGTGGAGGTGTCAAACAAAGAGAGATAAAGAAGATTCTACAAAAGATGCGAATGCACAACGAATTGATTGGGCAAGCAAACTTGACGATGCTAGGCTTGCGTAACCGCATACAAGACACGTATTGGGACTTCTCCATATAGATTGGTCTATGGAAAGGCATGTCATCTACCGTGGAGATGGAACATCGAGCTTTTGGGCCGGAGAAAGCCGAACATGGATCCAGAGCTGGGGCAGGAAGAAGAGGTTGATGAAACTCATTAACTAGATGAGTTTCATGGCATGCCTATGAAAGTGCCAAATGCTACTAGGAGAAAACTAAAAGGTGGCAAGACAAATAATGGCATTGATCTTTTGAGTCAAGGGCTAGAAAGTGTTGTTATTTAATCCAAGGTTGAACCTCTTTCTAGGAAAGTTGCGTTCAAGTGGTCGCGGCCGCTTGAAGTGGTTGGAATGACCCCATGGGCAAAGGGAGTTGTGGCAAGAAGATAGCGCACATTTTTGGTGAACAGGAAAAGATGTAAGCATTATTGGGGCGAGGACGCTATTCGAGAAGACGTCCACTCTCTGTGAGGATGACTGAGAATGAATAGCGTCAAGCCACGACGGTAAACCAGCGCCGTACTATGAGGCAACCCGTGAATGTGTTATAATAATAGAAGAGTAGGATTATTTGGAAAAAAAAAAAAGAGAGAAAACAAAGAAAAAGAAAAATAAAATTAATTGAGAGGCAACCTATGATTTCTAACGAATTTCTTGTGGTTGATGATTTTCAAAGCGAACTGAGGGCAAAAACACAAAAAAAGTGCAAAGGAAAAAAATAAAGGAAAGAAAATAAAATTGGCACATTCCGCTGAGCCTACTAATGATGGTTCATGTCGGGAGGAGGGCTCTCCGCTACTCCTCCATGACACGTTGAAGGTATTTCGAATTTTAAAAATTCTAGAACACCTACGCTGATGTATCTGGGTGGTGGTCACGGAGGCGTGCCCGCGTTACTCCTCCGTGACGTTGAGGTGTATTTCGCCGGGTCACCGGGTAACCCGCCGAAAACCCCCTTTAAACCCCAAATTCCTTCATTTTTATCCTATTCTCTCATTTCTCCACGACCCACACCTAAAATTTTCCCAAAGGCATTTTGATCTAGTGATCACCCCGAGTTTTCTTCAATTTCAATAAGTAAAGGTATGTTCTTTGAATTTTTATTATTGCTCAAATTTTTTATTCTTGAACATGTTTTGTGATGAAACCTTGCCCTAAGTAAGAAATAAGCTTGAAATCAATTGAGTTATGATTGAACTATGTTCATAGTATCGTTGTGAGTAGAGATTAACTCAATGGTTGCATGTTTTGGTTGAAATTCGCGATATTGATAGCTAGGGTTGAGGATTGAATAGGAAGGAGACAAAATGCATTAAAATGTGGATAAATTGCTGTGCATGTTGTTTGAAATAAAATATATTGTGCTTGATGTTGAACATGCTACATAGAAGAGGGATTTTCAGGAGAATGCCATTGGAAAATTAACATAAAGCTGTTGTGCTAAATCAAGAATCTGCTCATGATGATATAATTGAATTCATGAAGAAAAATTCATTGTATGAAGTTCGAGTAGTACAAAGTAGTTGTTCCATCGACTTGTATGAATGCATTGAGCATGTTGAGAATGAACATCTAAAAAAAAAATAAAATGAATGTCTTATCGAATTGTGTGCTGGATCGCGCTAAAGACTAAGTGTGGGTGATCAAATTAAGCTCAACCTAGCTTGAGCTGGCTATTGCTTGAATAACATTGAACCGTATGTTTGATTGTACAGAACAATGTCAGACGACAGACAAGTGGGCAAGGGCGCATCCACACGGCGCCACAAAGAGAGTAAGATTGGGTACAGCAGCATCAAGCACTCAAATGTTCCTCGAGGGCAACGCCGATAGTACGTAACTGCATAAGTGACGGATGAGGGAAGAAGTATACTAAACACAAAGAAACAAGTATTTCCTGAGGAGCGTATAGCATGGGAACCACTAGCACAGAAATTCCCGCTGATTGTACTGTCAATAAATTTAATTTTTTGAAGAACCTTAAAGAGTGCAATTCCATCTTATCCGGAATTCTATGCCAACTGAACCCGACCTTTCATAGCCACACCATCAAAACGAGGACAAAGGTGCACCTTTGAACCCCACCATTTGAATGCAATCCTCGGGGCACGAGACAATGTGCACACTCATGTCCTCCGCGCTGAACATCACTCCACCTTATGAGGGATATAAGATGCACGAAGGGAGCCCGATCGACACTGTGTGGGGTAGGCACCATGGCAGGGGCTACTATCAGACATTGCCCTATTCTCGATGAACAGGAGGCCCGTATTTTGCTGAATGTTTATTCATGCTCAGTTCCAGTGGCATGACTTATGCCCACCGATGGGAGTTTGTCCGGTATATGCGCCCGATGAAGGGGCTAGAAATCAATGTCAGCGTGATCATCTCCGCCATGAAGAGCCCGACCGCATCAGGGCATAGATACGGGTTTGGTGGTCTCGCTTTACCACTTTCTTGAGGGGCCATGGTATTGAGGAGGAGGCCCTAGATTACATCCTCGTATTGACAGCGGCTCGATGTCACCAAACCAAGGCAAAAATGACACTACTATGGCCTGCTTCACACTAGCCGAGCGACATGCTCGAGATGATAAGTACATGGCTCGCATGTATGGTATGCGGTGATGTTGCAATGGTGACGTGCATGGCTCGCAATGAGGATGAGTCATGGAAGCGTCGAGTTATCCATTCAATGAGAATGCCTCACCTTTATGCCGAGTGGGGCCTACATTTGGGGAGCCTGGTGGGATGATGACATCCTACCGATGAGGAGATACAAATGTGTGGACTCGATGTTGAGTTGAAGAGCATGGCGGTGGGGATTCTGACTTTGGAGACGAAGCGCTGACACTTGATGAGGAAATTGAATACTTTAATTGATCAGGGATTTTCACCACCAACCTTGCTGAGAGTTTTTGTAATTATGTGAACACCGGGACGTTGTTCCGATTAAGTGTTGTGTGGGAGTAGCTAGGTCCTAGCCGTTTTATTTATGTTTGTTGTGATTGAAGCACTAGACCATGTGACTCGTGTTTCGTGTTCTCGTAATTGATGTTGGTGTTGTAATGAATCTGAGTTGTCATGGTGTGTGATGTAAATGTTTTTCAATTATAGTTTTTATATTTTTCATCGAAATTTTTTGTCGAAACTTTTTATGCTGGGTTTCGATTTTTTGTTTTCGTGCTTTTCCCGAGAATAGTCCTATCAACCGACGTCATAGATAGCGACTGCTCCTGCAGATGGATGGATTATGACCGTCTTGAGGGAAATGTAGCTCGATAGGAGTAGTGTTTTTTCTTTATTTCTTCTTTCTTTGTTTGTTTCCAAACGTGTCGCTAATTAATGGTTCGGAATCCTTGTTACGTGTTGCACATGTTTGTAAGATGCAAAGCTGATTTGTATGAAAGCATGCAAATGTGTTAAACATGTTGAGATACCTAGGCCATATAATTTGATTCTATGTGATCGAGGCTTAATAGTGAATTCTGTAATTAGTTGATTGAAGAGTCTCGTGAATATGTCTTAAGTTGAGTATGTGCAGTGGGAGTGTGAGTGTGAGGTTTCAACTATTCCATGCTATTTTGAAGTTTCAAGAACTTTTCTCGTGTGTATACTAAACGAAATGAAGGATGTGGATTGTAGGAAAGGATGTAGGCATTTCTTTGAATGAACCGATATTGTCTCCCTTATCATACCTACCTTGAATGTTACATCCTCTAGTTAGCCCCATTGAGCCTTTAGCCTATTCTTTGAGGAGGTACAAACCGAGCTTAATCCCTTGTTTCATTAGTCATGAATTCGATCCAAAACTCTTAAGCGCTTAAGAAAAATAATTTTCCTCAAAAGTGTAAAGGAGTGAGAAGGAACGAAGGAAAGTGGAAGTTGTGAAAGCTAAAGAAAAGGTCAAAGGTGCACTTGTTGGAAATTGATTAATTAATAATAAAGGAGTCGAAAATCAATGAATGAAAAAAAAATAAAAATAAAGATGCATAAATACTTCTTGCTAGTATGTCGAGTGTGCTTAAAGAAATGAGAACAAAAACAAAGAAGAAAATGCAAGAATGAGAGGAGGAGGAAGAAGCAATGTCCGAAATGAAGGTAGATGTATTGAAAAGCGTTTTTAGGGAAGTTGTCAGTTATTATTAGTTAGCCAAGATTTGGCTTGCCCTTTAGCTTACATTACAAACCCATTAAGTCCTGCGTGATCTTACATCACGCATCCATATATTAGTGAGTAAAACACCGTAGGCAGCTTATGGTTCATGACATGATGCATGTGAATTCCTTTGGGAGAGCGAGCGAACGTATTCATACCTCATACGTAGTGGCCTGTAAATCGTATGATGGCAAATGGGTAATTGGTGTTGTGAGGGCACATGCTTGACGAGAGATAAAATTTTATGCCTGATGTCTTGATCAGTAGATTTTCACGAGTTTTCCAAGTACGAGAATCGATTCTTGAGGTTAGGAGGTCTTAATGTGGTGTACTTTATTGTATTGATGAAACCATGCATGTTTCTTCTTTTGATGATTTGCTATCTAAAATACACGTAAGTAGCCGTAGCTTGGAATGGTCGAGCCAAATTAGCTATGCGTGGGTTTCAACCGCATGATGTGAGAGTATTGTTCGAGGACGAATGCTGGTTTTAAGTGTGGGGTAAGTGTTCTTGGGTAGAATTTCATGCCCAAGTGATACTCAAATGCTTCATTTCAACGTGTTTATCTATCGTTATGTGAAATTCTCATGATTCTTAGGTAAATGTGAATTTATACTAACCAACATGATTAGTGTTGTTTTTGCAGGTAGAAGGAATTTTTGAAGCTAATCTACAAGTTGGTGAAGTGCGGGATGGACTCGAAGCAAGAACTCGAAGTTGACAAGGGAAGCTGCAAAAATAGGGGTTCTGGATGGCGCCGTGTCACGCTTCCATCACGGGAGGCACTTTTTCCGGGATGAATAAATATGCCAAATTCATGGAGGTTCAAGGTTACTCGCGTGGCACTGAGGCGTTGTTTCGATGCACTCCGTGTCACGTCGAGTGTTAGTACCCGGAACCTCAAGCTGCAAAGAAGGTGCGCAATAGCACCGGGGCACGGAGGCAGGGCTCCGTGATACATGTCGGCTACGTCGAGGTGCAGCTTACTTAGGAGCCGAGTCTCCAAAGTGGGCGTCCGCGATAGCCCCGTGGCGCGAAGGCAAGATTCTGCTGACATACTCCGCTCCACGTTGCTTGTTATTCCAGAAAATTCTCACAGTATAAATAGCACACTGTGTTTTATTTTAAACATTCCGACTTTTTGGAGCAAGAACGTGGGTAGCGTGCGCTGAGAGAAACTAAAATTCTTAGAGTTAATTCTCTTCCTTTTTCTTTAATTACAATTACTTGTAAGGAATTCTACTTATTTGAAGATGTTTAATCCACAAATGAGTGGCTAATCTTACCTCTTGCTGAGGTTAAGGATATAGAGGAATGTAATTATTAATCATTTGGCCATCTTTTCAATGGTTGTTCCATCACCTTTGCTTTACCGCATTAATGTTTGACCAATGTTATTGTATATCTTAGAAGTGCAATTTTGATTCTAAAAAGGAAAGTAATTGGACAGATGTGAATTGGTAGGATATGACTTTTCTTAGTTGAGAAAATTGAGAAAAGATTTCCACGCTCGCACAGAAATATATATCGAAAGTCTTATTAGTCATTTATGGAATCGGTTATGTATGGCTAGAGCATGAGGTTCTTATATCACATAAATGTAGAATAAGGTCTCATGATTCTTTAATTGGTTAGGTGTCGAAAGATCCAATCCATAGGCGATTAATTCCTGACTAGCAACTGAAGAGAAGATTGACTGATTTGAATTAAGAAATTACATCCCTGCATGCTTGCCTTAACCTCAACTTGTTCATTGCTATTGTTCAGACTTCAAATTATAATATTTACTTAAATTCTTATTACTTAGTAATCTTGACTCATAAAACATTATTGTTTGGTTGTCTACATTCATAGAGATATAGTTCACTAATACGTAGGTTAATTACTACCGTAGTTCAGTCCCTGTGGGATCGATACTTGGCTTGAAATAAAGCCACTTTACTACGTGTACGACCACGTGCACTTGCGTGTAGTTTGGCTAGAACAGCGCACTTCACACCCATGAAAAAGACTCCATTTAACGTGGCTTTTAGACACCCTAGGACACTTAAAATCTATTGTTCTGATACCAAATTTGTCACAACCCGAATGTAGACCCGGATCGTAACACGGGAAAAGGAGCCACGAGAGACTCCAAGTCGACCCATGAAATGAACATTCATCTAACTTTATTTCACTTAAAGCGGAATACTAAACATGCGACATAGCAGTAACATAAACGTAATATAGCATAGCATAACAATCGCGAATGACTAGACATACATATCAGCTGAGTACTACATATGGTCTGAAAGCCTCTATAACATAAGATGGATTGATGGGACAACATCCCCAATTAACCCGACAAAATGGAAACAAAAGAACATTATCAATGTCTAGACATATGGTCCTCGGAACATGAGGAATCACCAACAAAGCTGGTAGCTAACTCTGAGATGGACTAATGATTGAGATGAGGCTGAGAACCGGTTCATGTATCATGAAACGATACATCATAAAAAGTATGCGGTCTATACATGGTATGTAACGAGTATGCAAGGTAAGTAAAATGGATATTTAAAATATTTAAAACTCATAAATGAACTTAAGAG
>JACEIK010001594.1:218653-229219 GCA_018107945.1 Datura stramonium | reverse complement strand
CCTAACACCTTCCTTTCGAGGTAATTAAAGCCCTTACCCGACTCTGGTTACCTAGGAAATAAATTTAGCTTAGAATGGTGCCCTAACGCACCTTAAATTCATTAGGTGGCGACTCTTCGATAATCTACCCTTAAGAGACGTTAATGTCGAATCCCGCTTTTCCGCGAGGGAAAAATGGGGCGCGACACATTGCCACTGCAACTTCCCAACAATCACCACTTAACGGGTCACTTAACGATCCGTCAAGTGACTTAACGCGACATCTAACGAGTCATTCTGTGACCTAGTGCAGATTCTCTTGCTTTCTCTAATTCAACCCACGGGTCAGATCTTAGAGACTTTTGGGGTATTACAATATCTCCCCCTTGGGACATTCATTCTCGGATGTGGATTAAGCATATTGAAGGACTAGGGAAGGAGCTGCAATCCTAATTATTGAACATCTGAAGCTGAAATCTGACGGAGTGACTAACTCCGGACTGAAATACATGACTAAACTGAATTCATGATTCATATATACATGCTAAAACATGAAAGGAACTCATAGACATAAAACTGAATAGAGTCCTAAGGAGTAAACTAATACCTCATGTTGGAACTGAGCCGGAAGGGAAAAGTTACGAACATCTAGCTATTATATCTGTTTCGGCTTCCCACATAGCTCCCTCAACAAGTTGATTCCTCCACAAAACCTTCACTGAAGCTACTTCTTTGTTTTTCAACTTCCGAGCACGACGATCAAGGATCTCAACTGAAACCTCCTCATAGGTAAGGCTATCCTTCACACCTATGCTCTCTACTAAGATAACTAAGGTTGGGTCACCAATGCACTTCTTCAATAGAGATACATGAAAAACTGGATGTATCGAGGCTAACTCCACTGGTAGCTCTAACTCATATGCCACTTTGCTAACTCGCCTCAGAATCCTATAAGGACCAATATATCGAGGACTAAGATTTCCTTTCTTCCCAAACCTCATCACTTCCTTCGGCATATCGGGGACTCCGTTGGTAGCTCCAACTCATATGCCACTTTGCTAACTCTTCCTCACATTACCATAGGACTTTTGACGACTCTGAGATGTTTTCAGCCTATCTCTAATAAGATGAACTTTCTCCATGGCCTCATGAACGGAATCTGGCCCTATCAACATAGCCTCACCTACCTCAAACCAACCAACAGACGATTTATACCTCTACCCATAGAGAGCCTCAAACGGAGCCATCTAAATGCTGGAGTGATAATTGTTATTGTAGGTAAACTCAATGAGAAGCAAATGGTCATCCCAACTACTCTTGAAGTCAATCACACACTCTCTCAAAATGTCCTCAAGAGTCTGAACAATCTGCTCGGCCTGACCATTTGTCTGCAGGTGAAAAGTTGTGCTAAGCTTAACCTGAGTACCAAGGCCCTTCTGAAACGATCTCCCAAATTGTGAGGTAAACTGAGTAATTCGATCTAAGATGACGGACAAGGGAAATCCATGCAACTGAACTAACTCCTGAATATAAAACCTAGAATAATCCTCAGTTGAATCAGTAGTTTTGACTGGTAGGAAATATTCTGCTTTGGTCAATCTGTCCACAACCACCCAAATAGAGTCATACTGTCGACGTGTATGAGGCAACCCTGTGATAAAGTTCAAATTGATCACTTCCCACTTCCAATTAGGGATACTAATGTATTGTAGTATACCTCTAGTTCTCTGATGCTCAACTTTCACTTGTTGACAATTTGGACACTTGGCCATAACTCCGTTATGTCCTTCTTCATGCCATTCCATTAATAGATAGACTTCTCGTATATCACGATACATCTTGGTGGCACCTAGGTGGATATAATACCGAGAGCCATAAGTCTTGCTCAACATCCACTCTCTCAAGTCATCAACACCCAGAACACATAAACAACCTTGATAATGAAGTACACCATCTCCCCCTTGGGAGAAGACCTCCACCTTTTGATTCTGGATAGATTCCTTTAACTTTACCAAGATAGAGTTCTCATCTTACCTAGCCTTGACATCAGTCACCAATGAAGATTCTAAACCATTCTGAATAATGACACCACCGTTTCCCGAGTCAACAAGGTGAACCCCTAAAAAGGCAAGCCTATGGACATCCTTTGTTAACTCCTTCCTCCCATCCTCCACATGAGACACACTCTTCATGGATAGTTGCTCGAATGATAAAGGACACTCATGTCATAGTCCTTGAGAAGCTCTAACCACCTCCGTTGTTGAAAATTCAGGTCCTTTTGAGTGAACACATACTGAAGATTCTTGTGGTCTGTGAACACATCCACATGCACCCCATACAAATAGTGTCTCCAAATCATCAATGCAAACACCACCACTGCCAACTCTAGGTCATGCGATGGGTAATTCTTATCGTGAATCTTAAGCTGTCTAGAGGCATACACGGTGACCTTACCATGTTGCATCAACACACAACAAATACCAACCCTCAAAGAATCACAATACACAATGAATCCATCCGAGCCCTGGGGTTAAGTCAATATTGGGGCTGAAGTGAGTCGAGTCTTTAACTCCTGAAAAACTCTACTCACAGGCATCCAACCGACCACTAAAATTTAACCTTCTTCTGGGTTAACTTAGTAAACGGTGCCGCAATGGATGAAAATCCTTTGACAAACCTCCTGTCGTATCCAGCTAAACCCAAGAAGCTCCTAATATCCGAAGGACGAACTGGTCTAGGCCAATTCTTCACCGCCTATATCTTTTGAGAGTCCACCTGGATACCCTAGCTTGACATCACATGACCCAAAAATGCTACTGAGTTCAACCAAAACTCACACTTGCTGAATTTAGCAAACAGCTGGCAATCCTTGAGAGTTTGTAGCACAATCCTCAAATGAGCGGCATGCTCCACCTCGCTCCGAGAGTATATGAGAATATCATCTATGAAGACAATCATGAACATATCCAAATACGGCTTGAACACCCTATTCATCAAATACATAAAAGCTACAGGAGCATTCGTTAGTCGAAAAGACATAACTACGAACTCATAGTGACCATACCGAGTCTTGAAAGCTATCTTCGGGATGTCACTCTCTCTAACTCTGAGCTGGTGATATCCGGATCTGAGATCTATCTTTGAGAATCACTTAGCACCATGAAGTTGGTCAAACAAGTCATTAATTCTGGGGAGAGGATACTTATTCTTGATTGTGACCTTATTCAACTGTCGATAGTCAATGCACATTTTAAGGGAACCATCCTTCTTATAAACAAAAAGAACTGGTGCACCCTACGAGGATTTACTAGGCCTGATGAAACCCTTATCTAGGAGATCCTTCAACTATTCTTTCAACTTCTTTAGCTCGGATGGAGACATTCTGTAAGGAGGAATGGATATAGGCTGCGTATCGAAAAGAAGGTCGATAACAAAGTCAATCTCTCGCTCATGAGGGACTCTTGGTAGATCATCGGGAAACACCTCCGGATACTCGCACACTATAGGAATTTACTGAAGAGTCAAGGTCTCAGACGTATCATCTTTAAGCCAAACTAGATGATACACACAACCTTTAGAAATCATCTTCCTGACCTTGAGATAGGAGACAAAGTGTCCTACAGGCACAACTGAACTACGCTTCCATTCTAAGACTGGCCCACCCAGAAATCAAAACTCTACCATATGGGTTCTACAATTTACTGAGGGATAACATGCATGAAACCAATCCATACCAAATATAAAATAAAAATTGGTCATATCTAACTCTACTAAGTCGGCTGAGGTGACTTTTTGACAGACTGTGACAGGGCAATTTCTATATACCCGTCGAACTATAACTGAGTCACCAATTAGAGTGAGAGACTGAGAAGGGTTTCTAATAGGATTTCGGGACTGACTCTAAAACCAATAGCAACGTAGGGATTCACAAAAGATAAGGTAGCCCCTGGATCTAACAATGCATAGACATCAAGATGAAATACTCGTAACATACCAATGACCACGTCTAGAGAGACCTCCTACTCCTAACGAGATAGAGAGGGCATAAAATCTGTTCTGATGCTGACTACCACCTGCACTAGCGGATGCACCTTACTGAGTTGAGCGTGCTGGTGGAGCTGCTGAACTGGTGGCGGGGTCACGACCTCTACTAGGACCCTGTCTGGTTGAAGGGCAATCTCTGAGCAGATAGCTGGGCTTCCCTCACTCGTAACACGCGCCTGAACTAGTTAGGCACTTTTCGGTGTGCCTCCTACCACCCATGTCGCAAATTGGAATGCTAGGCTCCCCTGACCTCTGAAACCTGATGCCCCACCACTCTGACCATGCCTCAATCTAGATGGAACACTAGCTAATGATGGCGTTGGGGAAATAACCTCTGGTGAGATTGCTGACGATGCCCTCAACTGAACCTCTACTGAAATTGTCCGTAACTCCCCATCTTAGCCCTCTTGGCCTCTCTCTCCTTCTACTTCATCTGATCCGCCTCTATCTGTTGGACATATATGACTAATCGTGAGAAGTCTAGATCACTATTCAGCATAGCGGTCCTGCACTCATTGACCAATGATTCTGATACTCCTTTCACAAACCTACTCATACGAGCCCTCTGATCCACAACCATATCCGGCGCATACTTGGACAGTCGGGTAAACTCCAAGTCATACTCTCGAATAGTCCTATGGTACTGCTTCAAGTTGACGAATTTCGTCGCCTTCTCCTTCCTCAACTCTCTAGGGAAGAACCTATCCAAGAAGGCACTCACGAACTCATCCCAACTCATGGGAACTGCTCCAACTGCCCTACCGTCTTTCCACTGCTGGTACCATATGTAAGCGACCCCCTTCCGCTGATAGGAGGCTAAATCCGCACTCTCCTCTCCAATCACTCCCATAATCTGGGTGATCTTCTACACCTCCTTAATAAACTCATGCGGGTCCTCATCCACTTTTGGCCCCAGAAACTCAGGTGGATTCATCTTGAGAAAATCTCGAACTCGAGCCGTCGCTACGTTCCCATTCTGAAGGACATGAGCCACCGCTTGTTAATTGACCTGAGCGGTCATAACTTGTGCCAACATCTGAAATGTCGCTTTGAACTCGGCATGAGTGACTTGCTCGAGCATAGGATTGGCTGGTGCTGGTGGGGCTTGCTGATGCCCATCTCCATTGCCATTGTCATGGCCATTTCCATTAACATTCCTTCTTCCATTTAATCAGCATGGAGGAATATTTTTGCAAATGCGTATAGCACGAGTTAGAAGGATAGAGAGATACTTTATCGCATGACATGGATCATGAAAGAAGGGAAATTTCCTAAAATGTCTTGTAGCCTCTCCCCCATAAGTGTGGTGCGCTCTCACACACATGGAAAAGACTCCACTCAATGGGACTTTCATATACCCTAGGACACTCTAAATCTTGGCTCTAATACCAAGTTTCTTACGACCCAAGCTAGGACCTCGGATTGAGACACGGGACCTAGAACCATGAATAGATCCAAGTCGACCCATGGCATGAACATGACAACTAAAAAGCATACATTAAAGCGGAATCTGATACTTAAACATAAATAAGAGGAAGTCTGAATAGCATAACAATCATAAACAGAGTCAACAACCGATAAAGCTGAAAATCTACATAATGTCTGATAAGCCTCTACTACTGTCTGATGAGCTGATGGGACAATATTCTCCAACTAGCTCGCTAAAGTCTGAAACTGAATATAACATAACTCAACACTAAACTGAAGGTCCTCGAAGATGAGGACTCACTAATGATGGGAAACTGAGCTAAGCTACGAGAAGCTGGACTAACAGTGGAACTGAGTCTGATCGTCCGGACTTGTATCATGAAACCATACAACATAGAGTATGTGGATCAGTACTTCGAATGTACTGAGAATGCAAGGTAAGTAAACACATGTTGAGTAAATGTTAACTAAAATCATGCATATAAACATAAATCATAAGATCATGAGTGTAAGGATTGCATGCTGAAATCTGAATCTGAAACATGTATAGTCATAAGTTGAATATCATATCAGAATAGAATAACCTAAAGCTAAAATAGAAATCATATGACTTGTCATAGTTGAAATCATAAGTAAAAACTCGTAAATTGATCATTGCGTCAAAACTTCTGTAAAACATAATATCATAAGTAATGAACGTGAATAACTGAAATCATGAGGAATAATGCGAGACTCGTTATAACAAACACCATCAAGATAGAGCTTACGTGATGCTCCAACTATCACACTCAAGTGGGTAGAGCCGTCCAAAGCCTTGTTAGGGCTAAGGACGCTATCATGATATTGATATCAAGCTGAAGACCCTTTGCCGGTGGGGGAAACTCTCTTGAGAGGCCTCAAATAAATATATATAAACCTACATTGGCGCGTAGTTTTGAGACCGGGGAACCTTGGAATCCCAAGCCTACTCGGTGCTAGATACTAATCTCAAAAACATGCATAGTGCTCCCATCATTTTTCAATGAAGCTGAAATCATAATCACATGCATAGTATAAAATTTGAACATGGAGAGTCTTGACTCCAAAACATATCATAAGCTGCATTCGGAGTCTTGACTCTAAAACATATGATAATCTGATCTTATTAGCCTTGGATAAATCATGAAAACATACTTAACTTGTATGAGCTTGCCCAAATTTTAAAATCATGCATACTTGAAGTAGGCTTCATAAGTCAAAATCATGGATTCATACATGGATAATTCATAAACATTCATTCATGCTAGATATCTCGTCACTTGAAATCATGAATCATAAACATGACTTTTCATAAAACTTGCATAATATGACATAATTTCTTAAATTGAAATCATGAATTTATAATTAATTTATATATAAAATATGCCTGTGAATCTTAAAACATAATTTGAAACATAAAGGGAACTGACCCATAACCAATCATAGGAAATTTCATAAAAGTGGGTTAAAACCCCATAAGATCATAAACTTGAATTAAGACTTGAATTCATGAACTTGAGGAGAAATTTGGGAATGAGAATGAAAGGAAACTCCCATTTATAGCCCTACATACCTAGGTAAGCTAAATCTCAACTTGACTTTGAAAGCCCATGAGAATTAGAGAAGAATTGATAGGGTTCAAGCTTGATCTTCAAAAAGGAACTTCTAAACTTTGTATGCATGGAGTTGAATGAATTAGAATAGGTTAAACTCCCTTAGTATACTTTTTTCAGATCTTAAAACGACGCAGTCTAGGGCTTAGGAGCTTAGAAATTATGAAAATACCCTTACAGATTCGCTTGAAAAAGTGACACTGCTAGTCACTACGAGGGACATGCCAAGTTGTTAGGTTCTCTAATGATTCATTGTCTCCCCTCGTTACCACCACTTGAAATTTCCATTTTTCTTCCAACCTTGTCCAACCAACGGTTGTCCTGACAAGTCATGAAGTGACACTACAACTCATCCCTCAACCTATTAAGTCCCTCTGAAAGAGTCCCTTGATTCCAACTTTACATCTCCCGACGAGGGACTGAACAACTCATTTGGTGTCATGATGGGTCGTTCCTCAGCCCGCTGCCATTGCAACTTCCTAATACAACACCATTTAGTGAGTCACTTAACGATCTATCAAGTGGCTTAATGGGTCACCTGCCGAGTCATTTTGTGACTTGGTGCAAATTCTCCTGCTTTCTCTTATTCAACCCACGGGTCTGATCTTAGGGACTTTCGGGGTATTACAATGCAAATTTTATAAACTCTAGAAGAATTAATAGGGACACCAACAGGGGTATAACAGAAAAAGATTGTATCAAAAGTTCAGGCTCTACCCGAAAATAGAGCAGAATACAAAATCACATATGATAAATTCGATCTAGGATCAATCAATAAATACACAATATAAGTGCAAACGATATGAATACTTGTAACTACGACTGAATATTAGGATACTACAACATATCGAAGCAGAATTCCTGGCAATTTCGAGGCTAAATGCAACCAATTTGCAGCCACATATTATATTCTATGGAAGGCTCCTTTTAGTAAAATAGTCATATCTCTGTGTAGAAAAGTCCAAATGATGAACGACATGATGTATTAGAAATTAGATTCTGAGATATTTAATTGGATAGGTAATACATCACCTAGATCATTATACTCAAGGAGGTATGCTTGTCTGAAGTTGGACCTTGTGCAAGCTTATATGAAGCATGGTCCATTGCTAGCTTTCAATTTGGTTTGATGCTAGGGAAATCCTTAGCCCTGTATCACTCCCAATACAAATTCTGTACTTACTATCATGACCATGTGATATAGCATTAGTTCATAGCCTCTTTTTTTTGCAGACAAAGGAGTATTTCTAGTCATTATTACAAATTTATTATTTGGGCATGATTTGCATTTGATATGTAGACCGCATATCACCACTTGCGGCCGCAAATCCACCTCAAACCAAAATAGAACACCTGGGACTTTACCTTTTCTTTGGACTCCGTATGCGGACCATATATGGAATTTTGTTGTCGTGTATTGGTCTGCATGTGGATCTCGAGTTCTTCTGATTCTTTTCAACTCTCAATTCTTTGTACACTCTATACATGCTTAGATATCAATTTTATCACATATTTTCACCTGATTTATCATAGTTGGGGTCAAACTCACGAAATATAATGGTTCTAATCTAACACGACTTTCGAAGTGTTACAATATGATGTTTTTATAATTCACAAACTATGTACAGGAGACAATTTATATGAGATTAAGGAATGAAAATTAAATATTCAAGAACTAGGTCCTCACGAATCTTCAAGAAGAAGTAAAGAAGTCAGCAATACTGCTTGAGTAACTCATCAAAGAACCTGTTCCTTTGAGCAGAATAGGAGACTGTCAAGATGAAGTTGCTGCGCATGAAATCCTTGGAGAATTACTATACCGGAGAATTCAATTCGACAAGGAACTGAAATTCTATACATGTAAAGTTACCATACATTATGCACATGGAATTAACTTGAAGATAGGAGAAATGAAATGCGTGAAAAAAGAAACTAAGTCAAATTAGGATTGGAGTCATGTAATATTTGAACTAATTCTAAGTTGGAGTGGAGAAAGTGAAAGGTAGCTACTTATTCTTATATAAACAACACGAATTATACTTTGGAAGTTGGACCACCAAAGATAGAGGCGTAAGAGTTAGAAGAGTTTTACACAAAGAGTCTTGAAGAAGAAGCTACTGCTACAATTAAATAACCCGTTTCTATCAAGATTTATCCATACAATTCTTGAAGTTGTAATAAGTTAGTTTCTTGTGTTGATCCCCGAATAATATTTTGCTTACCTTCTTAGTTGATTGTAGTAGGTATTGTTTTTTTATTTGTAAGGGACTTCATTAACAAAGTAGAGTCAATGAAGAAGAATAGTAGAGAGAGTAGAGGTTGGTATTGTTGGGAATAATTCCTTAGGTGTTGCAAGTGCGGTTGTAAACTTAAAAGTTTGGCTCGAGTTTTAGTGAAAGTGTTGGAAAAATCCTACAGAAGCGGGTCATGATTTTTGCTTCTCTTGAATAAGGAACTTTTCATGCTTAATATTTATATTACTTTATTATTTCGTAATTTACTTTCTTGTATAATTACTCAAGAAATCTGATTCTTTGAGCACAAACATAATTAGTATTTAGGTGACACACAAAGTAAAAAAATTCCTAGTTCACAGTCCCTGGGCAGTAAAAAGAAAGTCTCGTAAGCAATGACTTGAATATAAACCTATATTCACCATCTTCTGTTAGCCTGTCATATAGTACTATNAAAAAAAAAAAGATAAATAATCTCCTGGGGATGCAAGGGTCTATCGTTATTTGGTTAACTGTTAGATTAGCATCCGTTGTACAGATTATATTCACCAAAATGAGAGTAGTTAACTATAGACTTAAATTTATCGCATGGTCAATAACTTAAGAGAGAATTGGTTTTGAAGGTTACACGTGATTTTTTTTAAGAGATTTTATTTTAATACATAATTTTTTTTAGTTTTTATATATAAAAGATGTAAAAAAAATTATTTTCTTTTACTTGTTTTATAAAAAAATAAAATATCTCATTTCCTCGTTAACATGTCCATAGAAACTTCATTTCATATTAGTTAGCCATGATAGACTTTAGTTAATAACTTTTGATGTATCAAGAGATCCCTTCACCTTCTTTGACAATGAAAGCCTAGCATTCGGGTAGGTGATTGCTGAATTTGAAATACTGTGTAGGTCTAAATTACCTCCAAGGTCTAGGAGGATACTTACTCAACATGAAGTCAAATCATCAATGCTCCTCCTCCTGGGTCATTCTTCTAATTTAGATAATTTGGGTTCAGTAAAATAACCAACGGAAAGAAAATCTCGATTAAGGTGTCTTCATTATGAAGACAAATATTGCCATGAAAAATATTTTCTAAAAAATTATTTTTGAAAAAAAAAAGTAAATTTTTTATTTATATATTTTGTTTGAGAAGTGTGGGTGGAGGTAGGAGTGTGAGGTGGTAGAGATGGAAACTACGAGGATGAGCTATAGATGAGGTGCATTGAAAGGTGAGGCTGAAAATGAGATGTGT
>JACEIK010001594.1:171935-189175 GCA_018107945.1 Datura stramonium | reverse complement strand
TTGGTGGCGTTTTTTTTATTACTAATAGCATGTTTGGCCAAACTTCTCAAATCAACTTATTTTGAAAAGTACTTTTTTTAAAAGTGCTTATCGAAAAAGTACTTTTGGTGAGAAACAATTTGTGTTTGACCAATAAATTTAAAAAATACTTTTGCGCAACAATTAATGTTTGGCTAAACTTTTGAAAAGTGCTTTTAAGTATATTTTTCATAAAAGTGCTTTTCAAATAAGTGCTTTTGGAGAGAAGCTACTTTTTTTTAGCTTTTGAAAAATAGTTTTTGCTACTCTCTAAAAACACTTATTTTCTCTCAAAAGCATGGCCAAACACTTTTTTTTTTAAAATAAGCACTTTTCAGAAAAAATAAACACTTCTGACCTCCCAAAAACTTGGCCAAACAGGCTATAATTTGAGTTCATTAAAAAGTCACTTTTAATTTCTTGATTTAGATAATAAAAAATTAAAAAGGAGAAAAATAAAAGAATAAAAACATAAAGGAATCCAAATTGATTAAAAAAAAGCACTAAATTGGATTTCTTCTCCTTATGGAAGACCCAAATTTTCTCTCTAGATCCATTTTCTTTCATTTCCCGTTTCCCCTCCTTGTTAGAGTTTCATTCGTTTAGATACTCAATTCTCTTCAATAGTGTAGGAATCGTACAATTTGTGACAGGATTTTTACTGTTCTAAAATGATAAACTCTGTGAACTCTGACAATCTTTGAACTCAATAGGTTCACAGATCTCTCTCTTTTACCACAAATCTTATTTGATGAAACTAGTGTCTTGTCTGCAGAACCCAAAATGTTGAGAATATTGTGGTAGGGCTAGAAACTAAGCGCCCGTTTGGTCATGCGAGATGAAATCATAATGTGTAATCATGGTTGAACTTTTGTTTGGACATGCAATTTGAAAATTTTTAAGTTGTATTTTTTTTCTCATGAACATAAAACCCTCATAAGTTGCAAAAACTATCAAAATTTCTCCAATTCTTATATGATCTTACCAAATAAGTAAAAGTTCATAACAAAGTATAATACAGTGTGTCAGAAATCTATTTGAAAAAAATACACCATTTATTGATTGAACTTCAGTTCAATAAAAAGTAAATTGAGCATGAGTTGTAGTGTACTACTCCTCCCACATAGTTGGCTAATATTAATGGTTAGCAAAAGTTGGTAAGAATAATAATACCAACAACAAATTTTATTTATATCTAAAAGTTGAACATACTAGTCTATGTCTAAAAAGCCTCTACTATCTGTTGAGATGCTGTGAAAAGCCTCCTAGCTATCTCCATGACCGAAACAATAAACTGACAACAGAAAAATGAAATGATAGACACCCTCAAATAATGAGGACTCACCCAAGCAAGGGCTGAACTGAGCTGAAAGGGGAAGCGAGCTATCGGCGAGACTGAGCTGGATTGTCCCGACCTGAGTCAATACCCTGGAAGAGACACGGTACTTGGAGTCACAAGTAACCCCAAGTCAATCCATGGTCTATCATAACACTGGTAATTTGAGTAAACATATGTAGAAGCTTCAAATAGTAAAGTCATTTAAGAAAGCTAATTTGATAAAAATGTATACATCTGAAAAACAATACTGATATGTCTGAGTCTATGTCTGAAAACCATCTACTAATGATGAGTTGCTGGGATAAGTCCCCAGCTAACTCTAAAGTCTAACTGAAAGAAAATAACTGAAAATTAAATATCATCCTCGAAAGATGAGGACTCATCAACTGCCTCTTCTGATATCACCTGAAGGAATCGACTAACGATGATGAGACTGTGAACCTGCACCTGTATCATAATACGATACAACTTAGAAGGTATGCATCAATACTTTGAATGTACTGAGTAAGTGGGAGATAATATAAACATGTAGAAATGAATAATTGAACTGAATGACATGAAATGACCAACTAAAATTCTGAAAACTAAACAACTTAATATATAATTGATATCGTCGACCCTGGTGATGGTCATAGACATGTTCTAAATCTGAAATACTGAGTTGAGATAAACTAAGCTGAACTGGGCTAAGAAAAACTGAACTGAACTGAGCTGAACTAAACTGAACTGAACTGAGCTGAGCTAAACTAAACTGAATTGACTAGTGGGAGATTCTATAACCAACATATAACCACAAGAGATAGACGTGGAGTTCAATGTATACGCCCCATCGATAGGACCCAATATATCTTGCCAGGGTATAAAGACATGAACTGGGTGATCACAAGCCTAGGGCCATAGTCCAATTAAATAACCTACGGTGGCAACGTAGTTCTGGGAACCTGGGTGCGCTGGAACCCCGGTCCGCTCGGTGCTAAGTCCTACTCCCACTGGATAATCCTAATTTGACTTTAAGCTAATAGATCGAAACTGGGGTCCAAGACTAAGTTAGAGATACTTATCTGGAAGTACCTTAAGAGTCTTTTCGGGCTGGATTCTATAACTGGAGTTCTAAGACTGGTCAGAGTTACTTATCTGAAAGCGTCATAACCATCTAAAGTACAAACTGAAACTAAAGCTGGTGGTTCTAAGATTGGTCAGAGCTACTTATCTGGAAGCGTCATAATCGTCTAAAGAACCAATTAATATCTGATAATTGATGACTAATTCAGATGACTGACATCTGGGAGAAACCACTGACACCTCAAGGAAAGACTATAGTCAAACTGATTAGCTGACATTTCTAAAATTACTGAGTAGGCTAGTGTTCTAACTGAAATTGGACTAGCATGTATTGACAGAGATATCAACTGACATTAACAACATGAGAATCTCAATACTGATATAATCAAGAAACATGAATAACTAATCAAATATGCAAGACTCTAATTTACTACATTCCAAAGCTAGGGCTAAAACCATATTTACAAGAACAAGTATCAACATGATAGCTAGATAGTGGAATTTTATTAACAATTAACATGAACAATATCCCACACAATATAAACAGAATCTGGCTGAAAATTTATTCACATTCGAAAACTCAGGGACTAGAATTGATAATAAAATTTAGATAGATTTTGAGACACAAGGGAAGGACGATTCCGTTGATAAATTTTCACATACCTAGTGAAGCAATCCTAAAGAAAATCTCTTGAGAATCTGAGAAGAAAAGTCGATTTCCCTAACTTGCCCTAAGGAGTCTATCCGAGAGTTCTTCGCTCTGGAGATCGAGAGTTGAGATAGAATGAGGGGGATCTAGTAGATTACCCATTTAATTATCTTCAAAACGTTCTCGAAATGACGAGGTTTATAAATTAAAAAGTTGAAAAATTACTAAAATAACCCTGGGAGAAAATTTGGAAAATTGCCCAACAGGGGACCAACGGGTCAGACAACGAGTCGTTGGTTGAGACCATGACTCGTTGGGACCAATCATTGGTACTAGGCCTAGATTTTTGGCTAACTAGAACTGGCAACGAGGGGGACCATGACTTGCTGGATGAACCAACAGGTTATTGGCTCTTCCCATTGTCACCGGCAGGAAAAACCTAGGAGCTCCAATAACGAGAAGCACAACGACTCATGGGTAGAACCAACGGATTGTTGTATTAACTCATCGTCTCCACTGGAAAAGTTCTGAGGATCCTTAGACTGGTCACCAAGGGTGGACACAACGACTCATTGTGTAATACAACGGGTCATTGTTGCCACTCGTTGTCACTGAAGGAAATACCTGGGAGCCCCACTAACGACTCACACCACGAGTCATTGTATCACATGACGACTCATTGGTTGACTCAGGGTTCTTGGAAAATAGATCAACTAGGTTCTAAGATGGGGATACAACGAGTGACAGGATGACTCGTTGCTTCTCACAACAGGTTGTTCCATGTCCCATTGGTTCCCGAAGGGTCAGAGCAGGGATGACCATGACCCATATGATGTCTCCTATATTACACCTAATAAATGAGATATAAAGCGATCGATGTCAAATATAGAACCCAACAAGGGTTGGGGTCGAATCCCAGGAGGAATATGATGAGAACTTTAGTTAATGTGTTTAGCTAATGCTATCAGCTTGCTTATTTTCTAGGGGGGAAGGTTTGAAATACAAAATAATAAAAAGTAGTAAAACTAATGAGTAGACTCTTGATTTAATTTTGATTGTATTCAATAAGTGAGTTGGCTAGGATTGTGTTCCCCCATGACTTCATAACCACAAGACTTATTTTACTAGTGATCTATTCCGGTATTTAGCATGCAATATCGGTAAGTTAAATTCACCTAAATGGTTGGTCCCCTATCTAGATGATTATCATCACGCAACTTGATTCGTATACAAGTGTATGCTTAATTAACCCTTACCCTTAATATCAGATTAGCTATTCTCGGAAAAGGTCAAGCTATTAGATAAGGGTTGATAGCCTCAAATCTCCATTCTTAATCCCTTTTCCCATTTAAGGCAAATTCACCAGATAGTACGGTTTGTTGTAAGTTTACACGATTCGTAGAAACCATCCGTCAACTGAGACTTCATTTTGACAGTCTCCCTATTTAAACCCACGACCATTCAAAACGGTCTGTTGCAAGCTAGTACCATCCGTGGGTTTCAACCGTTGCTTGGCGCCCTGCTTAATAGCTTCACTGAATTGGTTGTAATGGCTTACCAGGACGACCCGTAGCAAGGACCAACGGTCCGTAGGTTAGCTTGTCTGAGGCATTTTTCCTATGTTCTATCCTTTTTCTCAACTTTTATTTCCACGACCTATTTTACCTGCAAAACTACCAAAATGCATCATATCCACATAAATGTACCTAAAGTCATGCACATTCACAGAGTTTTAAGCATCACTAGTGCCGTAAATTCACGGCACATAACCAGACAATGGGTCGTTGGAACCGACCACGACTCATTGTCTCGGTCGTTTTGAGGTAAAAATTTCTGGTTTCTTTTGGGTTTTTCTTGCAAGTTCTGAGTTTTGCGTAGGAAAGTTTCGGGGTGTTACAATATCTCTCCTTTGGGATCATTTGTCTCGAATAAAGACTAAAACTGCTGGAAAACTAGGAAAAGAGCTGAAATTCTCATACTGAGACTATGAACTGATTTCTAAAGGAATGACTGACTCCAAACTGATTTAACCATGTTAACTAAGTTGATGCAACTAGACTACACATTGAAAATCTAAATAGAGCTAATGGATACGGAATTGAACAGAGCATTGAGGAGGAATTTAGTACCTGATGCTAGAACTGAACTGGATGGAAATAATGAGGGTATTTGGCCATCATGTCTACTTCTGCATCCCATGTGGCTCCCTCAACTAGCTGGTTCCTCCACAAGACCTTCACTAAAGCGATTTCCTTGTTTCTCAGTTTACGAACCTGACGGTCTAGCATCTGAACTGGGACCTCTTTATGGGAGAGACTATCCTTCACTACCACATTGTCTAGTGGCTCAACTGAAATTGAATCACCGATGCACTTCTTCAATAGTGACACATGGAAGATTGGGTGCACAGATGCTAACTTTGGAGGTAATTCTAACTTATATGCCACACTTCCAATTCACCTCAGAATCCTGTAGGGTCCTACATATCTCGGGCTGAGTTTTCGTTTCTTTCCAAACCTCATCACCCCCTTCATTGGTGAAATTTTCAGGTAAAACCAATCATCTACAACAAATTCTAACTCTCTCGTCCTCACATCAGCATAAGATTTCTATCGATATTGCGCTATTTTCAATCTCTCCCTGATAAGTTGCACCTTCTGCATAGCTTCATGAACTGAGTCTGGCCCTATCAAGGTAGCTTTACCAACTACAAACCACCCTATAAGAGATCTACACCTCCTGCCATATAATGCCTCAAACGGGGCCATCTAAATACTGGAGTGGTAGCTATTGTTGTACGCAAACTCAATGAGAGGTAAGTGATCCTCCCAACTGCCCTTGAAATCTATCACACAAGATCTCAACATATCTTATAAGGTCTAAATAGTCCTCTCAGCTTGTCCATCTGTCTGAGGGTGAAAAGCTGTGCTGAGCTTGACCTGAGTACCGAGTCATTTCTGAAATGACTTCCAGAAATATGAGGTGAACTGGGTGCCTCAATCTGAAATTATGGACAAGGGCATCCCATGCAGTCTGACTAGCTCCCAAATATATAGCCTAGCATAATCCTTTGCTGATTTTATAATTTTAACTTGGAGGAAATGTGCTGACTTGGTCATCCGGTCTACTATCACCCAAATTGAGTTTTGCTGCCGGCGTGTACGAGGTAGGCCTGTAATAAAGTCTATATTCACTTCTTTCCACTTCCATATGGGTATGTGATAACGCTCAAACCACACCTCTAACCAAATATAAAGCAGGCCTTGTCAATAAAGAACCCAACTAGAGGTTGGGATCGATCCCACAGGGAATATGGAAGAGATAGATCACATCCGGTAAGTGAACTTGTTAGGTAGTTACTTCAAAATTGGGGGATTCTAAAGAAAAGCAACAATATGAACAATTATCAAAAATTTGGTTTTGAATCAATATTAAAGGATAACTACAGTTTGTGTTCCTCATGGATTTATAACTGTTTTAGGTATACACTCGTGATCATCACCAATACTTATTTATAGAACTAATAACAAAGGTTCATTCAAATGACCGACCAGTCCCTATTGAATGACTATACTCAATCACTCGACCAAGTCTCTTGAGCGGTTTCAAACTATGCGTTATAACTAAGTTCCAAATTTAACTATCATGTGACCACAAATCAAGTTAATACAATGATCATCAAGATCAAGGTTCCGTTGTAATTCTCTTTTCCTAATCTCTATCTCTTAGCCTAAGCAAGTAAAGAATTTGGGCAATTTCCAACATTGAGCACCATTAAGAAATGTTTAAGCATGAAGAGAATACAATATAAGCGTTTAGTATTGGTTTAGAATCACTTTGTGCAACCCTAGCGTGTTAATCCATCATGGTTCCCCACAACCCTAGCTATGGAGATTTTAGCCTCTCATAGTTGTAAGGTAGTGGTTTGCATTCATGATTAAGAACATAAATCAATACTCATAATTATGAATGAGAAAGACATTTCTTTTAATAAATCAGCAAAATCTTCAAGAACAAGTAACAAGAACAAGAATAATTCAAGAAAAGATTGATCACAAGTCAATAACTTTAGTTTTCCTGCACACTGAGCACACATTAGTTCAATAACTTGGGTTGCCTCCTAAGAAGCGCTTGATTTAACGTCGCGGCATGACGTAGGTGGCCTGATTACTCAGACTTCACCAAACCACCATTTGGGTTGCCTCCCAAGGAGCGCCTAATTTAACGTCGTGGCACGACGCAAGTCTCTTGACTACTCAAAATTCGTCAAGTGATTCATACTCATCCTCTAGTGTTGAGATTACACTATATTCCTTGGGTTGCTTCATTGTCCGATAGATGTTGAAAGTGACCTCTTTTTTGTTTAATCTGAAATTTAGCAGGCCAGCCTCTACATATACTAGAGCCCTCCTGGTTGCAAGGATTGGTCTCCCCAAAATGATGGGGACCTCATAATCAACCTCACAATCCAAAATCATGAAGTCTGCTGGGAATATAAATTTGTCTACCTTGACAAGCACATCGAATAGGATTCCCACTAGTTTATTAACAGTTCTGTCGACCATCAGTAGCCACATGTTGGTCGGTGAGGGGGCTCCCAATCCCAATTTCTTGAACACTGCCAAGGGCATCAAATTAATGCTAGCTCCTAGATCGCAGAGTGTCCTTGCAAACTCGACACTGCCAATTGTGCATGGTATAGTGAAAGCACCTGGGTCTTCCTTCTTCTAAGCTAGGACCCTTGTAGCTATGGCACTACAGTGATGTACATTGTAAATAGGCTCATAGCTTACCAATCTCTTCTTAGTCACCAAGTCCTTCATAAACTTTGCATATCTTGGAATTTGTTCTAATGCGTATGTTCACAGATAGTAACTTAAGCATTGAAAGGAATTTCTGGAACTTACCATTCTCCGCCTTTTTCTTCATCCTTTGAGGGAATGGTGGCGGTGGTCGTAGGATAGCTTTATGCATTTGGGTTGCCCCTTGATCAATG
This sequence comes from Datura stramonium, assembly GCA_018107945.1. NCBI lineage: Eukaryota > Viridiplantae > Streptophyta > Magnoliopsida > Solanales > Solanaceae > Datura > Datura stramonium. Next base: position 181,111 of record JACEIK010001594.1, on the reverse strand, counting down.
TCAAGTTCCTTCTCACCTCTCGGGGCCTCGTGCAACTCACCATTCTCCATCTCAACACTCATATCATCTTCCTCAATTATGCTCTCTTTCTTCCGCTCAACTTCAACTGGAAATAGGGGTCCAACTGTGGTCTTACCACTCCTAGTCATCACCGCCATGCCGTGGCCATCATTCTTTAGATTTTTGACAGTGTTGCTAGGTAGTGTACCCTTTTGTTTAGGGTTCATTGATGCTAAAAATTTCCTAAGTTGATGTTCGATTTGATTGATGGCTGTAGCATGAGATTCCACTTTCTGACCCATACTTGATAAGTCACTTCAGATCTCCTTTGTTGCTCATCAGTGGACCTCACCTTTTTCAACATCTCAGCCATCATGCTCTGCAACTTTGATTGCCCAGCCTCCCCTTCTCGTGCATTGGGAGGAACATAAACTCCAGCCCGGTCATTGCAGTATCCATCATTTCTTCTCCATTCTCTTTCGCGCTCACGACCTCAGCTCCTGTCTCTGAACCCATTTCTGTTGTAGTTGTCTCTATATTGGTTCCGACCTTGATTTCCAAAACCTTGGAGCCAATTATCTTGTCCAGACGCTTGGGAGTTGGCTCGGAAACCCGCCACATGGCTATCCAAGTAGTTTGCCTCTTCCTCAAAATTAGAGTGATCAGCTCCTTGCTCCATTCCTTGAGTTCCTACTACATTTACCTTTTTGGATCCAGCTCCCATAATATGCTTTGTCAGCAAGTCCAATGATGTACACATATGAGCCAACTCCTGGTTACATTCATCTTCTTTCCTTCGTTGGTCCACAATCAAACCAACAACATATGTGCCAACCACTACATTAGCCTCCCTTGTATGCCAGGCCCTGTTCATCTTAGTCACCCTGTCAAGAATAGTGGCAGCTTGCTCCCAGATGTGACTCATCAATGCTTCTCCTGCCACTGTGTCCGCTACAACTTTGGTGCTATTATTCAAAGACCTGTAAAAGATTTGCAACAAACTGTCATTTGGGATTTTATGGTTCGGGCACTTTGTAAACTTCTTTTTGAATCTCAACCAAGTTTCATGAAGTGCCTCTGTCTTAATTTGTCGGAAGTTGTAGATCTCATCTTTTAGCTGCAACATTATGGATCGGGGGAAGAATCTCTCCAAAAAGTCCTGTTTGAGCTCCATCCAATTGGTTATGGAGTTGTTGGGAAACTCCAATAACAATAAAGTGGCTTCCCCTGATAGATAAAAAAGGAAGAGTCTGAACCGTATGGCATTCTGGCTTACTCCGGGCATCCTGTATGCCTTGCATATTCCTACGAAGTTCATAAAGTGCAGGTTGGCGTCATCCGTTGCGTGACCATTAACACCCCTTTCATGTTTAACAATTGAATCATGGTGCTTGTAATGTCGAATTTCATGGTGCTTGTAATGTCGAATTTTGTCCTAGTAGGCAGTGGTGGTGGCACAATTGCTTCGGTCGACCCAACTTCATCAATATGTGGGTCCTCATCATCGAAGAACTGAGGGGAAAATCTATGAGCTCGGTTGCCCCTCCCATGTCGACCAACATTTATAACCTCTTCTTTACGGTCATAAGCATCCTGCAGTGCATCTTGTCGAGCTAGTTCGGCTTGCCTAGCTTCTTTAGCAATGTGGGAATCTCTGTGATCTTGGTTCTTCATTCTATGCAGTGCTCATTTGATTTTTGGATTTAATGGAACAAGGGGCTCTCCTCTACTCTGAGTTCTTGGCATTCATCGTAGAACAACTTGTGGGTATTAAAAACACGAAAATAAATGTAATTAAGGAAATAACACCGAAAAGTCAAATACAAGAAAATAACCTAGTCTTACCGTATTCCCTGGCAATGGAGGTTTTAGCGTCTCATAGTTGTAAGGTTGTGATTTGCCTTCATGATTAAGAACATAAATCAATACTCACAATTATGAATGAGAAAGACACTTCTTTTAATAAATCAGCAAAATCTTCAAGAACAAGTAGCAAGAACAAGAAGAATTCAACAAAAGGTCGATCACAAGTCAAATCAACTCAATTCTCTCCTTTCTCAATGTTTTCTAACTATTCTCTAACATCCACACACATATGTTCACCTCCCCTTTGTAAAATAAACATAAAACTTATTTATAAAGGCATAAAAATTCTTTTTCTAGGCTAACAGGGTGAATTTCCATATCTGGTTCCGCTAGTGCCACAACCCATCCTACAGTCTGTACCTTGATCCTACGAACCGTACCTTCCTTCCATACAAATTTGACTAGCTGAATTTTGGCTAAGTGTTGGATCCTGGTATGACTTGTGCCTGTATCCTATGATTCGTACTGAGATTCCATGGCTTGACTTTGAGGCTTTGAAATTTTTTTGAAGTTCATCACGAGTGACTTGGTACGACTCGTACCTTGCTACCTCGACTCGTACTGTATATCCATAGCAGGAGTCAGCCTCTTATGCAAATCTTCTGAATTATTTCACGACTTCTTCACCATGACATACAAGCTTTGTACGACTTGTACCGAGACTTATATAATGCACCTCTTTATCCTTAGCCTTCTGCAACTTCTCAGGACCAGCAGTACGACTTTTAAAACCTTCCTACGGCTCGTACTGTGAACTATGATTTGAGCCTATTTTATACACTTCTGGGCTAACTTTTGCACATTTTAACTCCAACACCACTTTATCCTGTAACCAAAGGAAAAGTTCCTTATATCCATATAAATATACCTAAGTCCATGTTATTTTCTCAGTTTTGAGCGTCGAAAGTGCTGTAAGTCCACAACACATTAGTATGATGATATCCTGAGTCATACCCCCAGGTCTTTCATGTTCAACCTTAACTTGCTGGTAGTTCGGGCACTTAGCCACAAATTCTGCAATGTCTCTTTTCATGCCATTCCACCAGTAAATATCTCGTAGATCACGGTACATCTTAATGGCACTCGAGTGGATAGAATATCTAGAACTGTGTGCTTCTGCCAGCATCTGTTGCCTCAAGTCACCTACATCCGGTACACATAGTGTACCTTGGTAACGGAGTACACCATCTCCCCTGTTGGAGAAATCCTCCACTTCTTTTTTGAGAACTGCTTCTTTTAGCTTAAGCAGTATGGGATCTTTATCTTGTATTGACTTAACTTCAACAACTAATGAGGAATCTGACCCACTTTGCATTACTACTCCGCCCTTAGCTGAATCAACAAACTGCACTCCTAACCGAGCTAGCCTATGAATATCCTTTGCATGTTCTTTTTTGTTCTCTTCAACATTAGCCATGCTCCCCATGGATATCCTGCTTAGGGCATCAACCACCACATTGGCCTTGCCCGGGTGGTATAGCACCCTTATGTTGTAATCCTTCAATAGCTCCAACCACCTTATCTGACAAAGATTCAAGTCTTTCTGATTGAATAGATATTGAAGGCTCTTTTGATCGGTGAAAACATCCACGTGAGCCCCATAAAGGTAATGCCTCCATATTTTCAATGCAAACACCACTGCTGCCAACTCAAGGTCATGAGTCGGATAGTTCTTTTCATGAACCTTGAGCTATCTGGAGGCATAAGTTATCACATTACCTCACTGCATCAGAACACAACCGAGTCCAACTCTGGAAGCATCGCAATACACCACGAACTCATCTATTCCTTCTAGTAAGGTTAAAACTGGAATGATAGTGAGTCGAGCCTTCAACTCTTGGAAAGTCATCTCACACGCATCTGACAACTGAAACTTCACCTTTTTCCGAGTTAACTTAGTCAGAGGAAATGCAATAGAGGAAAATCCTTCCACAAAACGTCGGTAATAACCAGCTAGACCCAAAAAACTTCTGATATCGATTGGGGAAGTAGGTCTTGGCCAGTATTTCACCGCTGCTATCTTTTGAGGATCTACCTGAATACCTTCATCCAAGACCACGTGACCAAGGAAAGTCACACACCTCAACGAGAATTCACATTTGCTGAATTTAGCAAACAACTGGCGGCGTTTGAGTGGTTATAGCACTATCCTCAGATGGTCAGCATGTTCCTCCTCGTTTCTGGAGTATACTAGAATGTCATCAATGAATGCAATGACAAAAATATCTAGATACTATTTGAAAATCCTGTTCATCAGGTCTATAAAAGTTGTAGGGGAATTAGTTAGTCCAAAGGACATAATCACGAATTCATAGTGATCATACCGGGTTCTGAAGGCTGTTTTCAGTATTTCACATTCTCTGACCCTAAGATGATGATACCCCGACCTGAGATCTACCTTGAAAAAACAACTGGCTTCTTGAAGTTGATCGAACAAGTCGTCAATCTTGGGTAGGGGATACCTGTTCTTAACTGTGACTTTGTTCAACATCGGTAATCGATACACATTATGGGAGTACTGTCTTTCTTTCACATGAATAATACTGGAGCACCCCATGGAGAGAAGCTGGGCTGATGAAACCTTTATTAAGAAGGTCTTTTAGCTGCTCCGTCAACTCCTTAAGCTCAATTGGAGCCATTCTGTAAGGAGGGATGGAGATGGGTTGAGTGTCTGGAGGAAGGTATATGCCGAAGTCTATTTTCTACTCAAGAGGGACTCCGGGAAGAACTTTGGGAAACACATCAGGAAATTCGCTGACAACTGGAACTGGTTGGATAGTTGGGGTATTAGAGCTGGAATATTTGACCTGAAGTAGGTGATAAATGCACTCTTTAGTAATGAGCTTCCTTGCCTTAAAGTATGAAATAAACCGACCCTTAGGCACTGAACTACTGTCCATCCACTCTAAAACTAGCTTATTAGGAAACTGACATCTGACGACTCTAGTTCTGCAGTCGATTGAGGCATAACCAAAGTGTAACCAATCCATGAAAAGAATGAGGTCAAAATCGACCATGTCTAACTCTACTAGATTAGCTAGAATGATCTTATTTAATACTGAGACTGGGTAGTTTCTATACACCCGATTGGCTATAATTGACTCACTAACTAGGGTAGAGACTGAAAATGGTTCTGAGATGACTTCTGGACTAATTTCAAACTTGACAGCTACATAGGGAGTCACGAATGATAGTGTGGCTCCCGGATCTAGTAGGGCATACACATCTAGTGGAAGAGACGTAACATACCCGTGACCACGTCAGGTGAGCTCTCTTGATCCTAATGAGAGGACAAAGCATAAAAGCGATTTTGGCGCTAACCGCCATCCATACCTGAAGTGTTGGCCTGCTGAGCTGGTCGGCCCGCTGGAGCTTCTGAAGTGGTAGACTGTGATCTCCCCCGTCCTACTATTGGACATTTCCTGAGCTGGTGACCTAGCTGTCTACACCTAAAGCAACCCTCTTTGCCCTAGAGGCATTCACCTATATGGTTCTTGCCACACTTAGGGCAAGCTGGGTAGCGGTTTCTGGCACTACTTTGGGACTGGAAGCTATATGCTCCACCCTTTCGATCCTTGAGGAATTGGAAAATAGGGGCACTGGCTGAAGTGGGTGTTGGAGTCCTATGCTGCTGATGTGAGCGGCTACTATCGCCACACCTCTGGTGGCCCTAATTTGATTGGCTAGTCCTATCCCGCTTATTTTCCCGCTCCATGTCTTTCAACTTTTTTGCCTCAATTTGTTAGGCGTGAACGATGAGGCTGGACAGGTCAATATCTTTTATGAGCATCACAATCCTTCACTCCTTAAGTATCAGGTTTGATACCCCATTGACGAACTTAAGCATATGAGCCCTTGGCTCGGCTACCATCTCTAGAGCATATCTTGACAATCGCATGAACTCCAATGCATATTCCTCCACTGTCCTATTGCCCTGCTTCAAATTCATGAACTCTGCAACCTTAGCCTCCCTTAACTCCCAGGGGAAGAATCTATCTAAGAATTCTGTGGTGAACTCTTCCCACTCCACTGGTTTTGCTTTTGTTGATCTCCCTTCTTTCCATTAGTCGTACGAGATCTGTGTCACCCCTTTCAACTGGTAGGAAGCCAGATCAACACTCTTAGCAGAACTAACACCCATAATCCGGGTGATCTTCCATACCTCATCCACGAACTCCTGTGGGTCCTCTACCACCTTGGATCCATGAAAGGCCATAGGGTTCTTTTGGGTGAAGTCCCGAACCCTGGAAGCTCCTGCAGACCCATTTGAGTTTACCGAAACCACCTGATGGTTCACTTGGTTCGTTACTATATGAGCCAGCAGCTGGATTACCGCTCTGAATTCCACTGATGACACTTGGTCGTCCTGAGGGGCTACTAGAGCTGGTGGAGTAGGTCGGTTAGCGTTGCCAGCCCTTCTTCCATTTCCACATCTTGGAGGCATAGTTTCACTGAAATGAAATATAGAACGAGTTAGGAGAACTTTTATGAAATTAAACTTCAACACATAATAAGGAGTATGAACAAATGGAAATTTTCCTAATAACGTCTTGCAGCTTCCCTGTCATAAGTGTGCCGCGCTTCATACTTGATGCGGCTTTCGGACATCCTAGGATACTCTAAACCTAGTGCCTGATACCACATTTTCACGACCCGAGTCAATACCCTAGATGAGACACGGTACTTGGAGTCACAAGTAACCCCAAACCAACCCATGATCTATTATAACACTGGTAATATGAGTAAACATATGCAGAAGCTTCAAATAGTAAAATCATTTAAGAAAGCTAATTTGATAAAAATTCATACATATAAAAAGCAATACTGATATGTCTAAGTCTATGTTTGAAAGTCATCTACTAATGATGAGTTGTTGGGAAAAGACCCCAGCTAGCTCTAAAGTCTAACTGAAAGAAAATAACTGAAAAATAAATATTGTCCTCGAAATATGAGACTCACCAACTGCAGCTGCTGATATCACTTGAAGAAATTGATTAACAATCCTAATGTTGTGAACCCGCGCTTGTATCATAATACAATACAACATAGAAGGTATGCGTCAGTACTTTGAATGTACTGAGTAAGTGAGAGATAATATAAACATGCAGAAACGAATAACTGAACTGAATGACATGAAATGAACAACTGAAATACTGAAAGTTGAATAACTGAATATATAACTGATATGGTCGATAATGATCGTGGTTGATGCTCATAGACATGTTCTGAATCTGAAATACTAAGCTGAGCTAAATTGAGCTGAGCTAAACTGAACTGAGCTGAGTTGAGATAAACTGAACTGAACTGAGCTGAGCTAAACTGAAATGAACTGAGTAGAGCTAAATTGAACTGAATTGACTAGTGGGAGAGTCTATAACCAACATATAACCATGTGAGCTAGAGGTTGAGTTCGATGTATACGCCCCATCGGTAGGACCTAATATACCTTGCCAGAGTATAAAGACATGAACTGGGTGATCACAAGTCTGAGGCCATAGGGCCAATTAAATAACCTACGGTGGTAACTTAGTTCTGGGAACTTAGGTGCACTAGAACCCTGGTCCGCTCGTGCTAAGTCCTACTCTCACTAGATAATCCTAATCTGACTTTTAAGCTGATAGCTCAAAACTGGGGTCCAAGACTAAGTCAGGGATACTTATATGGAAGTACCCTGAGAGTTTTTTCGGACCAAATTATGTAATTAGGGTTATAAGACTAGTCAGAGCTGCTTATCTGGAAGCGTCATAACCGTCTAAATAACAAACTGAAACTGGTGGTTCTAAGATTGGTCAGAGCTGCTTATCTAGAAGATCCTAAACGTATAAAGAACCAACTAATATCTGATAATTGATAACTAATTCAGATGACTGACATCTGAGAGGCACCACTAACACCTCAAGAAAAAACTATAGTCAAAATGATCAACTGACATTTCTGAAATTACTGAGTAGGCTAGTGTTCTGACTGAAACTAGACTAGCATGTACTGACTAAGATATTAACTGATATTAACAACATGGGAATCCCAACACTTATAGAATCAAGAAACATGAATAACTAAATCAAATATGCAAGACTCTAATTCACTGCATTCCAAATCTAGGGCTAAAACCATATTTACAAGAACAAGTATCAACATGATAGCTAGATAGTGGAATTTTAGCAACAATTAACATGAACCATATCCCACACAATGTAGACAGAATCTGGCTGAAAATTCATTCACATTTGAAAATTTAGGGACTAGAATTGATAATAAAATTTAGATGGATTTTGGGGCACAAAGGAAGGAAAATTTCCTTGCTAAATTCTCACATACCCGGTGAAGAAATCCGAAGAAAATCTCTTGAGAATCTGAGAAGAAAAGTTGATTGCCCTAACTTTCCCTGAGGAGTCTATCTGAGAGTTATTCTCTCTGGAGATTGAGAATTGATATAGAATAAGGGGGATCTAGTCGATTACTCGTTTAGTTATCTCTAAAACGTGCCCAAAACGATGGGGTATAGAAATTAAAAAGTTGAAAAATTACTAAAATAACTCTGGGAGAAAATCTGGAAAACAACCCGACAGGGGACCAACGGGTCACACAACGAGTCATTGGTTGAGACCACGTCTCGTTGGGACTAGTCGTTGGTCCTAGGCCTGGACTTTTGGCTTATTGGAACTGATAATGAGGGGGACCATGACTCATTGGATGAACCAATGGGTCATTGGTTCTTTCCGTTGTCTCTGGCAGTAAAAACCTAGGAGCCCCAATAACGAGTGACACAACAACTCATTGGTAGAACCAATGGGTCGTTGTATCGACTCGTCATCTCCATTGGAAAAGTTCTGAGGATCCCTAGAATGGTCACCACGGGTGGACACAATGAATCGTTGTGTGATACAATGGGTCGTTGTTTCCACTCGTTGTCACTAAAGAAAATACCTGGGATCCCCACTAACAACTCACAACACGAGTCATTGTATCACATGACGACTCGTTGGTTGACTCGTGCGTTTCTGGAAATAGGATCAACAGGGTTCTAAGCTGGGGATGCAACGAGTGATAGGACGACTCATTGCTTCTCACAACGGGTTGTTCCATGTCCCATTGGTTACTGAAGGGTCAAGGCAAGCAACCCAGACAATGGGTCGTTGGAGCTGACACGACTCATTGTCTCGGTCATTCTGAGGCAAAAATTTCTAGTTTCTTTTGGATTTTTCTTGTAAGGTTTGAGTTTGGCCTAGGAAAGTTTCGGGGTGTTACATCACCTGAACCTATATCATGAAACGATATAGCATAGAGTATGCCGTCAGTACTTTGAATGT
>JACEIK010001594.1:121021-148621 GCA_018107945.1 Datura stramonium | reverse complement strand
CTATGATTATCAAATTTTAGCTTTGGATCATTCGATTCAGTTATATTCGTATCATGATTTCAAAAAATAGCATGCAAGCCCTACTCTAAGTTTCTTATCTTGATGTTGTTTTACATTATGAATGTTTTAAATGATTTTACTTAATTAAGTGGTTTTACTTACCTTGCATACTCGATACATTCCACGTATTGACCGCATACTCTATGCTTTATCGTTTTATGATACAGGCTTCGATCTCCAGATTCAGCCCCGTCACTAGCCAGCTTTCGGAGTTAGCATCTAGTCTCTATTGGTGAGTCCTCATCTTTTGAGGACCATTTGTTAACAGATATCTTTGTACTTTTAGTTTTCAGACTTGTCGGGCTAGTTGGGGGTGTTGTCCCATCAGCCCATCAGATATGTTAGAGGCTTTCAGATTGAACGTAGAGATCAACTCATTATGTATTATGTGAATTATGGTTTGAGGTTATGTTATGATTAGACTTCTGTTATATTCATAATGTTAAGTCTTCCGCTTTATTTGAATGAGTTAGATGTATGTTCATGCCATGGATCGACTTGGAGTCTCTTAGGGCTCCTTGTCCCGTGTCTCGATCCAGGCCCATGTTCGGGTCGTGACAGACTTGGTATTAGAGCAATAGGTTTTGAAGTGTCTTAGGGTTTTTGAAAGACGCATTAAGTAGAGTGTTTTTCATGGGTGTGAAGCGTGACACACTTATGACAAAGAGGTTACGAGACGTTTAGGAAATATAAACCTTTATTCATGATCTATGTCGTGCGATGAAATGTCTCTCTATCCTTCTAACTCATGCTATTCGTGATTGAAGAATCATGCCTCCCTGCAGAGTTAATGGCAGAAGAAATGGAAATGGAAATGGCCACGAGGATAGCAATGGGAACAGGCACCAATAAACCCCACTAGTCCATGAGCACCATACACCGGAACCGGTTGCCCACGCTGAATTTAGGGAAGCCATTCAGATGCTAGCGCAAGCCTTGACCTCCTAGGTCAACTAGCAGGCAGTGGCGCATGTTCCGCATAACGGGAATGCGGAAGCAGCATGAGTCAGAGATTTCCTGAGGATGAACCCACCAAAGTTTTTTGGGTCAAAGGTGGACGAGGATCCACATGAGTTTATTGACGAGATCTTGAAGATCACCTAGGTCATGGGGGTGAATGGAGAAGAGTGTGTTGATTTGGCCTCGTATAAATTGAAGGGGTTGGAACACATTTGGTTTAAATAGTGTAAGGATAGTAGGGCAGCCGAAGCAGGCCCTATTAGTTAGGAGGAGTTTCACATCGCTTTTCTAGATAGATTCTTCCCTCGTGAGATGAGGGAGTTGAAGGTGGCCGAGTTCGTGAATCTAAAACTAGGGAAGATGATAGTGTAGGAATATGCCCTTGAGTTCACTTGTCTATCAAAGTATGCCCTAGGGTTAGTGGTTGATTAGAGGGCACGAGTGAGCAAGTTTGTCAATGGGTGGTAGACTATCTAGACAAGGATTGTAGAACCGCCATGCTCCATCGGGATATGAATTTCCCTAGGATAGTCTTGTATGCCAAAAAGATGGAGGTGGCGTATCTGAGGGAGAGGGAGGCCAAGAGGGCCAGGACAGACAGCTATAAGTTCTCTCAGCCGAGGCCAGGTGGTGGCCACCGACAACAGTCCCACCAGAGGTCTTCAGCCCTAGCATCTTCATTGATGAGTGTTCCATCCAGACCTAGGCACGACCAGAGAGGGTGAGCATCAGGCTCAAGGGGTCAGAGCAGCAAGCCCGTGGATTCTAGTATTCCAGTTTGCGGTAGGTGTGGTCGGGGGCACACGGGTCAGTTCTTGGTGGCTACAGGTGCTTGCTTCGAGTGTAGAAAGACTATACATATGCTCAGAGATTTCCTAGTAGCTAGACAGGGCCATGATAGGGGCTGAGGCCCAGCTTCCAGTTCAGCAGCTCCACCCGCATGCCCAGGTGGCGGTCAGCGCCAAAACAGATTCTATGCCTTAGCATCCCGCCAGGAGCAGGAGGTCTCCCCGGATGTAGTCACTGGTATGTCACAAGTTTTCCATCTTGACTTATATTCTTTGTTAGATCTAGGGGCTACCTTGTCTTTTGTGACACCTTATGTGGCTAGTAGTTTCGGAGTCAGTCCCAAAATTTTGTCAGAACCCTTCTCAATCTCTACTCCAGTAGGTGATTCCATTGTAGCTAGACGGGTGTATAGAAGTTGATCGGTCAATGTCCTTCAGAAAGTCACCTCAGCAAATCTAGTAGAGTTAGCCATGACCAATTTTGATGTTATCCTCGGCATGGATTGGCTATTTTCATGTTATGCCTCGTTAATTGTAGAACTTGGGCAGTAGAGTTTAGATTTCTGGGTGAGCCAGTCATAGAATAGAAAGGTAGTTCAGTTGTGCCTGTAGGTCGTCTCATTTCCTACCTTAAGGCCAGAAAGATGATCTTTAAGGGTTGCGTGTACCATTTAGTTAGGGTTAAGGATGCCACGTCCGAGACCCCAACTATCCAGTCAGTCCCTGTGGTATGTGAGGATCCAAAAGTCTTCCAAGATGATCTACTGGAATCCATCCCGAGCGGGGGATTGATTTTGGTACTGACCTTTTTCCCGATATGCAGCCTATATCTATTCCTCCTTATAGAATGGCTCCAGCCGAGTTGAAGGAATAGTTGAAGGAAAAGTTGAAAGACCTTTTAGATAAGGGTTTCATCAGACCGAGCAAATCCCCATGGGGTGCACCAGTTCTCTTTGTCCGAAAAAAAGATAGTTCTCTTTGTATATGTATTGATTATCGATAATTGAACAAGGTCACCATCAAGAACAGGTATCCTCTACCCAGGATTGATGCTTTATTTGACCAGCTTTAGGGTTCCAAGTGCTTTTTGAAGATAGATCTAAGATTCAGATATCATGAACTCAGGGTTCGAGAGAGTGACATCCTGAAGACAGCCTTCAGGACGCAGTATGGTCATTATGAGTTTGTAGTTATGTCTTTTGGACTAACGAATGCTCCTATAGCTTTTATGGACTTGATGAGAAGGGTGTTCAATCCATACTTGGATATGTTCATGATTGTGTTTATTAATGATATCCTGATATACTCTCGGAGCGAGGAGGAGCATGCCGCTCATTTGAGGATGGTACTACAGACTCTCAAGGATCATCAACTACATGCTAAATTCAGTAAATGCGAGTTTTGGTTGAACTCGATGACATTTTTGGGTCATGTAGTGTTGTGTAAGGGCATAAAGGTGGACTCTCAAAAGATAGAGGCGGTGAAGAATTGGCCTAGACTGGTGAATCCTTCAGACATCAGGAGTTTCTTGGGTTTGGCCGGGTACTATTGGAGAATTGTTAAGGGATTTTCATCTACTGCTGCACCATTGACCAAATTGACTCAAAAGAAAGTAAAATTCCAATGGTCGGATGCTTGTGAAAGGAGCTTTCAGGAGTTGAAGACTCGAGTTACCTCAGCACCGGTGTTAACCCTACCCGAGGGTACCGATGGGTTCGTGGTGTATTGGATGCTTTTAGGATCGGCCTTGGTTGTGTATTAATGCAGCATGGTAAATTTATAGCATATGCTTCTAGGCAGCTGAATGTTCATGAAAGGAATTACCCGACCCATGATCTTGAATTATCAGCGGTGGTATATGTATTGAAGATTAGGAGACACTATATGTATGGGGTTTTTGTAGATGTGTTTATGGACCACAAGAGTCTAGAATATGTGTTTACCTAGAAGGATCTAAATCTACGCCGAAGGAGGTGGTTGGAGCTACTCAAGGATTATGATATGAGTGTCCTTTACCATCTAGATAATGCCAATATGGTGGCAGACACACTTAGTAGACTCTCTATGGAGAGTGTGTCCCATGCTGTGGATGAGCGGAGGAAGGAGCTGGTGAAGGATGTGCATCGACTTGCAAGGTTGGGAGTTCGTTTGGTCTACTCGACCGATGGCGGTGTTATAGTCCAGAATGGGTCAGAATCATCCTTGGTGACTGATGTGAAAGCTAGACAAGATGAGGACCCCATTTTTGTAAAGTTAAAGGAAGCCATTCAAAATCAGTTGTGATGTTCAATTATGTACAGCTCATGATTTTAAAAAATAGCATGCAAGACCTACTCTTAGATTCTTATCTTGATGTTGTTTTACATTATGCATGTTTTAAATGATTTTACTTAATTATGCAGTTTTACTTACATGGAATACTCGGTACATTCCACGTACTGACCGCATATTCTATGTTATATCATTTTATGATACAAGCTCCGATCTCCCGACTCAGCCCCGTCACTAGCCAGCTTTCGGAGTTAGCATCCAGTTTCTATTGGCGAGTCCTCATCTTTCGAGGACCATTTGTTAACAGATATCTTTGTATTTTCAATTTTTAGACTTGTCGGGCTAGTTGGGGATGTTGTCCCATCAGCCCATCAGATATGTTAGAGGCTTTCAGACTGTACGTAGTGATCAGCTTGTTATGTATTATGTGAATCCCGGTTTGAGGTTATGTTATGATTATACTTCTGTTATATTCATTATGTTAAGTCTTCCATTTTATTTGAATGAGTTAGATGTATGTTCATTTCATGGGTTGACTTGGAGTCTCTCGGGGCTCCTTGTCTAGTGTCTTGATGCGGGCCCATGTTCGGGTCGTGACATGTAACATACCAATAACCACATCAGGTGAGTTCTCTTGATCCTACCGGGAAGATAGAGCGTAGAAACGGTTCTGGCGCTGGCCGCCACCTGTACCTAAGATGGTGCTCTGCTGGGCTGGACGTCCTGGTGGAGCTACTAACATGGTGGATTGGGCCTTTCCCTGTCCTGCTGATGGGAAATCCATCAAGATGTGACCCTGCTGGCCACACCCAAAACAACAATCCCTACCCAAACGGCACTCCCGCGGATGATTCTTGCAATACTTAGGACATGCTGGAAAAGTGTGGCTGCTGGAGACATGGCTCTAGTATTGGGAGCCTGATGTCCCACCCCTCTTATCTTTATAGGGCCTGGAAGACAGAGCACTGGCTGAGGAAGGTACTAGAGGCCTCTGCTGCTGCTGCTACTGCTCGGGGCCGTTACCACCGCCTAACATCTGCTGGGAGTACTCATATTGATTGGTTCTGGCTAGTTTATTCTCCCTTTCTATCTTCTTCAATTTCTCTACCTCTATATGTTGTGCATGAATAATAAGAGTGGAGAGGTATGTGTCCTTAATAAGTATGGCGGTTCTGCACTCCTTGACCACTAGGCTTGAAGCTCTATTAATGAATTTAGCATGTGAGCCCTAGGCTCAGCAACCATTTCTTGAGCATATCTTGACAGCTGAGTGAACTTCAGTGCATATTTCTATACTTTCATGTTGTTCTTCCTTAAGTTCATAAATTTGGTAGTCTTATCTTCCTTCAACTCCCGAGGAAAGGTGTTATACCCCGAAAACCCTAAGATTATACCCGAGAGTTGAAACGAAGGAAACAAAATTTTCTGCACCAGGTCACAGAACGAGTCGTCCTATGACCCGTCAAGATGACCATGAGTCGTTAAGTGACTCATGGTGAGGAGTTGGACATAAGTTGGAATTTCTGGTTTTTGGGTCACCATGGACATGACCATGAGTCATGGTCAGCAGCACGACTCGTTGAGTCAGTCGTTGTCAAGGGCGAGGCGAAGGAAGAAGAAAGTGGGCAGTAAAGGCAACGGGAGGTGACCACGAGTCATGGTCACCAGTAACGACTTGTTAAGTCCCCCTTGATGATCCCCCAGTGAAATTTTGGCAGTGCACTTGACGACTTGTGGCTACGAGTCGTGGCCTTGGACGACGACTCGTCCAGTCCCTCATTGGGACTGGCAGTCTGGTTTTTCCTGCGAGTTTAGTAAGGGCTTTTTTGTAATTCCTATGATTCTAATGCCTAAACTACATCGTTTTAAGCTATGAATAGTGAGTTTTAAGAAGGGTAAGTTCATTCTAAGTTATTCCTAATTCATGCATGCAAGCTTAGAAGTCTAGAGAGGTGATCAAGCTTAATTCCTTCCAAGTTCTTCCTCAATTCTACTTTGGGAAATCAAGGAGATTGTATAATCGGATTCTCTCAGGTATGTAGGGTCATGAATGAGTGAAATTGTTCACACCCATGCCCAATCCCTCTCTAATTCATGAAAATCTACATGTTGATTCTATGGGGTTTTAACCCAATGCATGAATTCCCTAAGTTTCTACCATGGGTATGATTTAAGCATGTTTCTATTATTGAATTATGATTCATGGGCAAGTCTTACAATGTTTTCAATTATAAATAATGTTTTCAAGTTTTATAAGTCATGATACCCATTCATGAAAGTTTATGAAAATTGAGATCTATGATGTATGTTCAAGTATGATAAGATACTTACGATGAAAAGCATGTTTTCAAGTTACTAATGTCTATAATCATGTTTTCAAGTGAATCAAGTATTTTCAAACATGTTTAAGTATTGGGAAAGCCCATATGTTCAAGTATGATTTATGATCTCATGTCAAATTAGTTTACCACATGGTTTTGGAGTCTAGACTCCCAATTATGTTTAGCTTGTGGTATGGTTTGAGTCAAGGCTCATCATGTATGATTTTAGATTTTACATGTTCATGATTATTCAACTTCATCACTAGACGATGGTCATCTTCGTTGAAAAACAGTGGAGAGCATATGCATGTTTTTGGGAGTAGCATCTAGCATCGAGTAGGCTAAGGGACAATCAACCCTATTCCTCATAACTACGAGCCAACGTAGGTATGATTAGATTATTCAGGACCTCCATTGTGAGCTTTCCCCTGTCACAAAGGGCCTTCAGCTTGATATCGATATCATGATAGCGTCCTTAGACCTGACAAGGCTTTGGACGGCTCTACCCACTTGAGTGTAATAGTCGGGACCACGTAAGCTCTATCGTGGTAATGTCAGTTATATGACGAGTCTCCCATTGTTCCTCATGATTTTAGTTATGCATGCACATCAATCATGATATTATGTTTTCAGCAGGTTTGACCCAATGTTCAATTTTTACTTATGATTATCAGTTTTCAACTTTGGGTCATTCGAATCAGTTATGAAATGTAGTTATGTTAAGATCATGATTTCGGAAAATAGCATGCGAGCCTTACTCTTAGAATCTTATCTTGATTATGTTTCATATTATGCATGATTTAATGATTTTACTTACTTAAGAGGTTTTACTTACCTTGCATACTTGGTACATGCAACGTACTGACCACATACTCTATGTTGTATCATTTCATTTACATGCTCCGACATCTAGACTCAGTCCCGTCACTAGCCAGATTTTCAGAGTTAGCATCCAGTCTCAGTTGGTGAGTCCTCATCTCCCGAGGAACCTCCCTTATCAGTTATTTTTTTACATTTTTAGTTTCATACTTAGACAGATAGTTGGGATCTTTTCCCATCAACTCATCTGACGTAGAGGCTTTTCAGACATAGATTGTATTCAGCTTCAAACTCGAGTTGTACGTTTAGATTTTATGTTATATTTAGATTTCCACTATGTTTATCATGTTGATCTTCTGCTTTTATTGATTGAGTTAGAAATTATGTTCATGCCATGGGTCGACTTGGAGTCTCTCGAGGTTCCTTGTCCCATGTCTCGACAAGGCCTATGTTCGGGTTGTGACAAACTTGGTATCAGAGCAATAGGTTTTGAAGTGTCCTAGGGTATCTGAAAGTCGAGTTAAGTAACGTCTTTTTCATAGGTGTGAAGCATGTCATAGTTATGACGAAGAGGCTACGAGACGTTTAGGAAATGTTCCCTTCTTTCACGATCTAAGTCGTGTGATGAAATGTCTCTTTCTCCTTCTAACTAATACTATTCGCGTTTGAAGAATCATGCCTCCCCACAGAGTAAACGGCATAAGAAATGGAAATGAAAATGTCCACGAATATGTCAATGAAGACGGGCACCAACAGGTCCCACCAGCCCATGAGCACCATGCACCGAAGCCGGTTGCCCACGCTGAATTCAGGGCAGCCATTCAGATACTCGCACAGGCCTTGACTGCCCAGGTCAATCAGCAAGTGGTGGCGCATCTCCCTTAGAATAGGAATGCGGCGGCATCGAGGGTTAGAGACTTTCTGAGGATGAACCCTCCTGAGTTTCTTGGATCAAAGGTGGACGAGGATCCACATGAGTTTATCGACGAAATTCTAAAGATCGCCCAGGTCATGGGGGTGACTGGAGAGGAGTGTGCCAATTTGACCAAATGTTCAATTTTTACTTATGATTATCATTTTTCAACTTTGGGTCATTCAAATCAGTTATGAACTGTAGTTATGTTCGGATCATGATTTCAGAAAATAGCATGCGAGCCTTACTCTCAGAATCTTATCTTGATTATGTTTCATATTATGCATGATTTAATGATTTTACTTACTTAAGAGGTTTTACTTACCTTGCATACTTGGTACATTTCACGTACTGACCACATACTCTATGTTGTATCGTTTCATGATACAAGCTCCGACATCCATACTCAGTCTCGTCATTAACCAGATTTTTGGAGTTAGCATCCAGTCTCAGTTGGTGAGTCCTCATCTCCCTTATCAGTTATTTGTTTTTACATTTTCAGTTTCAAACTTAGAGAGTTAGTTGGGGTCTTGTCCATCAACTCATCAGACGTAGAGGGTTTTCAGACATAGATTGTATTCATCTTCAAACTCGAGTTGTACGTTCAGATTTTATGTTATGTTTAGATTTCCTCTATGTTTATCATGTTGATCTTCCATTTTTATTAATTGATGTAGAAGTTATGTTCATGCCATGGGTCGACTTGGAGCCTCTCGGGATTTCTTGTCTCGAGTCTCAATCCGGACCAATGTTCGGGTCGTGACAAAAGAACCTATCCAGGAATGCTGTAATGAACTCATCCCATTCCACCGGACCTGCACCATTGTACCTTCCCTCCTTCTATTGCTTGAACTAATCTGAGCCACCCTTTAAACTAGTAGGCAGCCAGATCAGCACCTTCGGTAGAGGTAACACCCATGATTTGGGTGATCTTCTGTACCTCATCAATGAATTCTTGCGGGTCCTCTTCTACTTTAGACCCGTGAAATGTCAGGGGATTCATCCGAGTGAAATACCGGACTTTAGCAGTAGCTACAGGCCCATTCGTATTAACCGGTACCTTGACCTACTGTTAACCTGGTTGGTCATGGCCTTCGCCAGCATCTGAATCGTAGCCCAAAATCTGTGTGGGACACCTGGTCGTCCTGAGAAGCTGCAGGAACTGGTGGAGCTGGCCGATTATCATTTTTGGTCCTCCTTCCTTTTCCCCTTATTTTGAGGCATTGTTAACTAAAACGGGTAAAGCACAAGTTAGGATGATAAATTTTAGAGATCAAACTCTACACACGATAAGAATCATGAATAAAGAAAATTTTCCTAAAAACGCCTCGTAGCCTCCCCCTCAAAAGTGTGGCGCGCTTCACACGCATGAAAAGGACTCTACTTGACGTGGCTTTCGGACATCCTAGGACACTCTAAACCTGATACTCTGATACCAAGTTTGTCATGACCCGAGTTCACACCCTGGATATGATACGGTACTTAAAGTCACAAGTGACCCTAAGTAAACCTGGTAGAGCATATTCTACTAAAATTGATCTGCTGAGAATAATGATAAAAGAGCAGAAGCTGATAAAAGAAATAACTGCTACTGAATAAATGACAAAATCTAAATTAATATGAAAATCTAGTTGAATCTGTAAATATTATCCAAAAGCCTTTTAATATGAACTGATAAGTTACTGGAACAAATCCCCAGCTAACTCGAATGTCTGAACTGAAATAATAAAATAAAACTGGAAATGGAACTCCGGCCTTCGGCAGATGAGGACTCACCACAGATGTTGTTGGGATATCACTGAGAGGATCTAACCGCGGTGTTGAGGCTACGTACCTGAGTCTATATCATATATAGCATAAAAAGTCTGCGTCAGTACTTTGAATGTACTAAGTATGTAAGAAGGAACTAAAACATACATAACTTGTGTAATAGAAAGCTACACTTTAATACTATAAAAAATTAGATTGAAATTTGAAGAAACTGAACTGAACTGAAAATCATAACTGAATTGTACTGAACTGTACTGTGTTGTGGGAGATACTATAACCGATATGTAACCACATGAGCTAAATATGGAGTCCATGTATACTCCCCATCAGAGAAGGCCCATTATACCTTGCCAAGGTATAGTAGTTGAACTGAGTGATCACTGTCTGGAGTCCATTCGGGCTAATAACCTACGATGGCAACGTAGTTCTGGGAGCTTGGGTGCGCTGAACACCGGCCCGCTCGATGCTAAGTACTATTCTCACTGAAAATCTTGACAGTGTCTAACTGTGGTGATAGCTCAAAACTGATGTCCAAAGACTTAAGTCAGAACTACTTATCTAGAAGTGGTTTGAGAGTCTAAGGACCTAGAAGAAACTATGTACTAAGAATCATCAGAGCTGCTTTATCTGAAAATTTCGTAATAGTCTAAAGAACAACTAACAAGCTGATAAACCAATACTACTAAGTTTCTCAAAGATTGATAATAGTCAAACTAATCAGTTGACATTTCTGGAGAATACTAAGTATACTAAGTACTGACTAAGACTTTGAGACTGAATATACCAAAATATTAACTTCTATTCAAGTATCTATGCTAATCATTCATAATTCGAGTAACATCTACAATAGAAAATAACAGTTTCGTCTAAGTTCTAAATCATGCAAGTTTTACTCAAAATCATGCTAAATATCAAGACTAAGAAAGCAAACTGCATAAATAGAACTGGGGCATGAATTTTAGCTAAGAGTAACTATGTAAAGTTATGGAATTAACAATATCCCCTGCGAAAGTACTCCAAAATGACGTAGTTTAGGAGTTAAAATAATGAAAAAGTTACTAAAATGCCCCTAGAAGAAAGTCTAAAAAATTGCTCGTCGGGATCCAACGGGTCACACAACGAGTCGTTGGTTGATACCATGACTGTTTGGTGGCAGTCATTATTTCTTGTGGAAATCTCCCCCTTCTAGATTTACATGACGGATGACACAAAGACTCATTGGTTGGACCAATGGGCCGTTACCACCACTCATCATCGTTACTGCATATTTTGAGTAGATTCTGGATTTTAACCCAAGGACAGGAACGACGACTCATGGAATGGAACAACAAGTCATTGGTTTCACTCGTTGTCACTGGGATAGATTTGAATCAACTCTGGATATCCCCCAACGAATGGACAGGACGGACCGTTACCTGAAATAATGGGTCGTTTTTTCCATTTTTTGGGTGACTTGAGCATATTCAGGATCTCACTCAACAACTACCTGGGACGAGTCATTATATCAAACAACGACTCGTCGTCTGGCCCATTGGTTGAGAGGATTTTTTAGCAAGTTTTTGACTGGGTTGCTACAACGGACTGAACGGTGAACTGTTACTAGGTAGAATGGGTCATTGTATCACCTGTTGTATCAAGGAAAGAGAACTAAAGTGCTGACAATGACTCAAGCAATGGGTCATTATCACTGAAACGACTCATTGGTTGAGTCATTTTGAGAAAAAAATTCTGGTTTGTTTCTACTTTTTCATTCTAAATCTGGATTTTGGCCTACGAAACTTTTGGGGTGTTACAGACATCATGGAATATAAATTGATCGAATAATGTATATTCATATTTTGGTGATCCTTGTCTAACTTGTGGAGGACCCCACTTGTGGCAACACTGTCATAATTTTCCTGGGAGTGGGTTGCGTGCACCTACCCATTCCTTTGGAAGGAATATTTGTAGTATATATGGTGGTCAGGATGACCATTTGAATGGTTTTCCTAACTCTTATTCCCCTCTCTGAGCCCCTATTATGATTCTCTTGTTATTTGTGATGTTGACAGGAATAATGAAGAAGAGGGTTTAGAACATTATGTTGAAATAGTGCTATGATGAAACATGTGCTTGAGCAGATGAACGTAATGAGGGACTAGTATACTGAATAAGGAAAGTCATAGAAAGGATGAGCGCCAAGATCACATAGATGTAGGTTGAGGCTGAAACTTGCAATGATTTGCAAGTTACGATCTTAGCCAATACTCAAGAGGAACCTCAAACAGAAGAAAATAGTGAGTTCTTGGAAGAAGATAATTTTGATGAAATAGAGATAGTGAGCCAATCTTGGCTCGAGGAACATGCTCAACAAATAAAATTTCATGAGTTTCAATCTGATGGTCTGACTAACATGGCTAAACAACTAAGGGAAGGGAGAACAGAGCTCAGACAAGAGATAGATTAATTTGGCTCAGGTATCCATGATTTGTAGGCTTATTTGAATAAAAAGGTTAAGACATCTGAGGAACCATAAATTATTTTGGATGCTAGAAAACATATGGAACAGAAAGAAGAATTCCAACCATTTGACTATCCTTTTCCGGTTGATTGCTGATATTAAGGATATGGACAATAGTAAGGATGTCAAAATTAATGCAGTTTTAGAGTTGGGGCATATTGATCCTTATTTTAAATACTTTTTGGCATTGTGTTTGGTTGGAAACCTAGAAATAGATCCTTCCAAACCTATAGAGAGATGCCAAATGAGGAAAAATGCCTCTATATTCTAAAATTTGCTACTACAAAGAGACAAAATGCATCCCTCACTTAAGGGCCAAGAAGTGCAAGATGTGATATCTATTGCTTGGTCCCTTCATTAATACACCACCACCCCTTGAGCATCATAAAAAATTAAAAAGGAAATTAGGAATGAAATTTATAAGCTCTAAGTGGAAGAAAAAGTGGTGAAACTTGATAGTATCATGTCACAACGTTAAATCAGGCTCTTGTTGGGAGGCAACCCAAATTTTAGTGCTTCTTTTTATTTATTTTTTATTACTTTTGTAGTTTTATTTCTATTGTAGGATTTTTAGCATAAAAACAAATTCACTGAAAGTTTCAAGAGCAAGCTACCAAATTGGGACTAAGTGTGGGTGCCCATATGAAGAATCAAGTTTTATTGAGAGAAGTCTGAGTATCCCATGAATAGCTAATGCTTCAGCCTTTGGCCTTCCAGGGAGTTTCTTTACCCTCTTGTTATATTTATGTGCACTGATGATTTGAAAACCCAACATGTCTACCATGAGTCTGACTACGACTCGTGGTGTCATCTAACGAGTCATTCCTGGGCTCTTCTTGCGGAAAAATATCCAGTTTCTCTGTTGGTTCATACTCCATATCTAGGGTCTAGTCCTTGGGGACTTTTGGGGTATTACAAGAACATAGAGAAAAGAGAAGGAGAATCATAAGGAAACCCAACTTAAGGAGGTGAAAACAAGAACATTATCCAGTAGTAAGGTAGTTGAGTTCCAATTCAATCCCAAGAAGGTTTATGCAACACAGAAGTCATGGAGAAAGACGCCCTAAACAAAGAAAGAGCAAGCAATAGAGAAATACAAAACAGATCTAGAATGCCACAAAGGATATGAGAGTTTTCACTTCAAGCTAAAGAAAGCCACCTTAACAAGCTGCAGAAGTTCAACCACAAGTTCCTTTGCTACTTTGGACAAAATAGAAATAGAGCATGTCGAAAAGGACCCAAGGTCAGTTGAGAATCAGTCATGCAAAACATGGATTAAATAATCTTTTGGCAAGACTTCTGATAAGCAAAAAACCTTAACAGGTGATAGTCAAATTCAGGGAGAACAATCAAACCACAACATAGGAAGGACAAATTAGACATCAGGGTGGATATGAACAACACACAAGAAGAGGCTACTGACCACACAAGTCTAAAAATCAGTATGTACATAAAGAATAAGCCTGTCAAAGATGTTACAAAGGAAGGGTTATCAAATACAACAAAAGAAAGAGAACATATAAATACTGAAGGGAAACATATTTAATAAACAAGTACTTACAATTTCTATTTTGAGAACGACAGCACTGATAACAACAATCCAGTATATTCCTAATAATCCAGAAGAGATAGCTACAAATAGTAAGAAAACAAAAGATTTTGAAGATTAACAATCAGGTTTCAAATTAGGAGATGAAGAGTTCATAGAGAAAATCAAAACTAACAATACAACTATAGAAGAAATTAAGCTGCAAGGATCAAGGTCCATATCAGGAGGGTAAGATAAAAGAAACACAGAGGATATTGATCATGAGAGTATGTTTGTAAAGAAGACAACAGGGAATGATATCCCTTCGAAGGTAAATATTGCTCCAACATCTCTATATTAATACTTCAAAATTTGAAACACAACAGGAAGATCATAAGACCAATGAAAGTACAGTGGAGAAAATACACAATAACATACATCACATAGAAAAGGTTGTTGATTTGACTCCAAAAAAATAGACAATATTAAAGGAAATAACACCAAATAAAAAACAAGGAAAGGAGATAAGGAGCATACAGCTCCTATCTGACCATTATCAAAGAAGCTTGTAGCCTCAAAGAAATCATAGCATTGATGAATAAGATACTATTTTAGAATATTAAATCTTTCAATATTCAACAAGATTTTAAGAGGTTGACCAATCTTAATAGAAGAAATCAATTTTGTCTTATAGGTTTGATAGAACCTTTTCAAGATTCATTAAATATCCACATATACATAGGGGCTCTAGGTCATCACAATGTTATAGGAAACTATTCAGGCAAGATTTATTTATTTGCTAGAGAAGAATTTCACATCAGTATGTTAATAGACACAATTCAACAGCTCACAGTTGGGATCAAACACCTGAATTGGAGAGAAGAGATTTTAACCAATTTAGCATATATTGCTTGCAATAATAACTCTAGAAAGAAGTTATTGGAATATTTGGCACACATTGCTAGTCAACATCCATATCCTTGGTTAGTAGGAGGTGATTTCAATGCTATACTTACTTGGGAAGAAAAACTAGGTGGCTTTCCTATATTTTATTAAGATACAAATATTTTTCCAATTATATTATTGAATATTTTCTTTATGACATAGGATACGGTGGAAGCATTTACACTTGGTGGAATATGATAACTAATGAGGCATGCATTTTTAAAAGATTGGATACAGTGCTCAACAGCAAAAAGTTACAGAAGGAATATCCTAATATTAGTGTAAAACACCTTATAAAGAAGGGATCTGACCATTCTTCTTTGGAAGTTCAATGCTCATAGAATACATGAGTAATCAGTAAACCATTTAAGTTTTAAAATTTTTGGATAAAAACATGAGGATTTTATGGATGTCGTCAAGGATAATTGAGTGGTGATAAGCCACTCAAATTCACTCCAATATATGATAGTGTAAATGGTCGAAGTAAATATAGTACCCAACTTAGAGTCGGGGTCGAATCCACAGAGACTACGTTAAGCCCGGACTATCTAGCGCTTGTTAACTTAGATTTGTAAGTTTAGAGACTATTCGGATTATGGTTAGGGTAAATTTATCTATAACTAATTAATAAAAATTGAATTAAGTTGAAATCAATAAATGACAAGTACTAGGAAAGTGACCCCAGTTATAGGTTGATCCTCCCTAAATCACCCAACGTGAGTAAATTGAGAGTGGGCTATGGATGAACATGCCAGCAATTACTTACAAAATCCATGGGTATCTTTCATAGCACCATAGGTGTCAATCTACTTCAATTCTATAAAATTGAAGAAAGCTCCCTTAGACCCAATTGCTTGTTTCCAATTGGAATTCAGCTTATGTATAGGAGAATTCATTAAATAAGGGTTAGCCTTTGAGTTATTGTTGATTACTGTTGACCAAACCTATTTCTCTTTCAAGCATCATAAAGGTAATTTAGCAAGATTGAGTAACTTTAATCATCAATCACACACTACAAAGTAAAAATCAATTAAATATTCTTAAACTCACAATTAATTTTACCAAATTGAGATCATTAGAGTTCACAACCCGATCATTGGGCTCACAACCCTAGATCTGGGTTTAGCTATCCATAGTAAGATGAAGTGTAGAAGGCAAGTAATTAAGCATTCTTACCAAAGAAATTGCAAATTGGAGAAGCAAACTTGAATTGATGAAATTGAAATATTCAAAATTACAATCTAGATCTAAGAACTACTCTACTATGGCTAAAAAGTAAAGTTCTTTATCAGTCTATCCAACCTCCCTTGGAAAAAAGAAAAAAAATCTATTTATACTATGTCTCAAAAAACTCCAAAATAATTTAAACTCGGAGGGTCCTAGGTGTGCGGGGATGGACCATCCTTTGGAAGGATGGACCATCCTTTGCTCCATCAATTAAAATCAACTTCTACCGGAGTGCCTTTCGTCCTTTGATTTGTGGACCTTCTTTTGGAAAGACGGTCCGTCTCTTGCGTCGTTGATGGTATCCGGATCTAAAGTCTATCTTTGAAAAACACTTGGCACCCTGAAGATGGTCAAACAAATCATCAATCCTGGGGAGAGGATACCTGTTCTTAATTGTAACTTTTTTCAGTTGCCGATAATCAATACACATCCAAAGGGAACCATCCATCTTGCAGACAAAGAGAACTGGCGCACCCCATGGGGATTTGCTTGGTCTAATGAAACCCTTTTCTAGAAGGTCCTTCAACTGCTCCTTCAACTCCTTTAGCTCAGCTGGAGTCATTCTGTAAGGGGGAATAGGTATAGGATGCGTATCGGGAAGAAGGTCAATACCAAAATAGATCTCCCGCTCAGGAGGGATTCCCGGTAAATCATCTGGAAACACTTCTGGGTACTCACATACAACAGGAACTGACTGGATAGTCAATGTAACATCCTTAACCCTAACTAGATGGTACATGCAACCTTTAGAAATCATCCTTCTGGCTTTAAGGTAGGAAAAGAAGCGACCTACAGGCGCAGCAGAACTACCCTTCCACTCTAAGACTGGTTCACTCGAAAATCTGAACTCTACTGCACGTGTTCTACAATTGACTAAGGCATAACATGCATGTAGCCAATCCATGCCAAATATAATATCAAAATCAGTCATGTCTAGCTCTACTAAATCTGTGAGGTGACTTTCTAAAGGACTGTGATAGGAAAATTTCTATATACCTGTCGAGCTATAACCGAATCACCGACTGGAGTAGAGAGTGAGAAGGGTACTGATAAAATTTTGGGATTCACTCCAAAACTACTAGCAACATAGGGTGTCACAAAAGATAAAGTAGCCCCTGAATCTAACAATGCATATACATCAAGGTGGAATACTCGTAACATACTGGTAACCACATCTGGGGAAGTCTCCTACTCCTGTTGAGGTGCAAAGGCATAAAACCTATTTTGGCGCTGGCCACCACCGGCACTGGTGGGCACACTCTGCTGAGTTGGGTGTGCTGGTGCTGCTACTGAGCTGGTAGCCTAAGTACGACCTCTACCATCACCCCGTCGAGCCAACTGACACTCCCGACGCCTGTGCCTGGGTCTACCACACCAAAAATAGATATCTGACCCAATCAAGCACTCCCCTATATGGTTCTTGCCATACTTCCCATAGGCCGGGAAAGTATGCTATGTCTGCATGCTACTCTAGCCGCTCGAACCTGAGGCTCTGCTACTCTAGTCACCTCGCGGTCTGGATGGTGCACTGGCCGATGATGTCACTAGAGCTAATGACCTATTATGAGACTGCTGGTGATGTCCGCCTCTCGGTCTCTACTAAGAGAACCCATAATTGTCTGTCCTGGCCCTCTTAGCCTCTCTCTCTCATATGCACCGCCTCAATCTGCTGGGCATACAAAACCATCCAGGGAAATCAATATCCTAATGAAGCATGGCGATCCTACAATCCTTGTCCGGATAGTCCGCCACTCCATGTACAAATCTACTCACCGGAGCTCTCTGATCAGCCACTAGATCTGGTTCATACTTGGACAAATGAGTGAACTCCAAAGCATATTCCTAGACTGTCATGTTACCCTGCTTCAGGTTCATAATCGCTGCTTTAATCTCCCTCATGTCATGAGGAAAAAACTAATCCAACAATGCAATATGAAACTCCTCCCAACCAATAGGGCCTGCTCCAACTGCCCTGCTATCCTTCCATTGCTTGAACCAGATGTGCGCAACCCCTTTCAATTTATACGAGGCTAGATCGGTGCACTCCTTCTCGGCCACCCCCATGATCAGGGTGATCTTCAGAACCTCATCAATGAACTCGTGTGATCCTCGTCCACCTTCGATCCAAGGAACTCCAGAGGGTTCATCCTCAAAAATTCTCTGACTCTCGCCGCCGCCGCAATCCCATTCTGAGGGACATGTGCTACCGCTTGTTGATTGACCTGGGCGGTCAAGGCCTGAGCTAACATCTGTATGGCTTCCCTGAACTCAGTGTGGGAAAACTGCTCGGGTACATGCTCCTCATGGGTTGGTAGGGCCTGCTGGTGCCCACCTCTATTGCCATTCTCGTGGTCATTTCCATTCCTATTTCTTCTCCCGTTGACTCGGCGAAGAGGCATGATTCTGTAAATGCGTATAACATGAATTATAAAGATAGAGAGACATTTCATCGCACGACATAGATCATGAAAGAAGGGAACATTTCCTAAACGTCTCGTAGCCTCTTCATAAGTGTGGCGCGCTTCACACCCATGAAAAAGACTCTACTCAATGCAGCTTTCAGATACCCTAGAACACTTCAAAATCTAAGGCTCTGAAACCAAATTTGTCATGACCTAAACATAGGCCCGATTTGAGATACAGGACAAAGAACCCTAAGAAGCTCCAAGTCGACCCATGGCATGAATATGACAACTAAGAGCATTCTATAAGAAAATACTGATACAATAAAATGTGTTTAAGCGAAATTCTGCATTCATATCAGTCTAAAATAAAGTCAACAATGACAAGCTGATTTTTACATAATGTCTGAAAAGCCTCTAGCATAACTGATGAGCTGATGGGACAACACCCCCAACTAACTCAACAGAGTCTGAAACTGAAATAACATAACAAACTATAGATGACTGAATGTCCTCGAAAGATGAGGGCTCACCAACACCGACTGGACAGGTCTGAGAGGGAGGCAAGGGCTAATGATGTGGCTAAGACTGATCCCTCGAACCTATACTATGATATGATACAGCATAGAGTATGCGGTCAGAACTTGAAATGTACTGAGTATACAAGGTAAGTAAAAATGGATAGTTAAAATACATAAGAGTTCATTAAAGTAGGACAACATGGTTATAAAGTAAATATCATAATATAAACGTAAGGGCTCAAGGTTTTCAAAACGCTTATAAATCAGTCATAATCATAATCATAGGAGAAAAACTTCATTAAACATGACTTGAGCCAAACTAACATAAACATAACCATGCATATATCATGAGTAACAATGGGAGGACTCGTCTTAACCGACACCATCATGATAGATCCTTACATTATGTCCCACTATTTCGCCCAAGTGGTCAGGACCATCCCCGGCTTTCCAGGTAAGGGGACGTGCATGTGTGGTGATATCATAGGGATCAAATAATAAACATATATAAACCTACAATGGCACGTAGTTCTGAGACCATGAGATTTTCCTCTGAACACGGGCCTACTCGGTGCTAGACATTACTCTCAAAAAACATGCACATGAGGGCTTATATAGTAATCTTAAAATCATTCATGAAATTCATGGCCAAATAAATAAATACACGAGGGATCCCACTTGAAATACATGATTATTCATGAATAAGGGCCTGTGAATCGGACAAGAGTCATAAATTCATAAATCATGAAAAACCATGCATACGTGTAAAACATTCTTACTTGATATTCATAAATCCATGAAGAGTACTTGAAGAGAAATCATAACATGAATCATAAATCATAATTTTAGAATTGATGATATCAAAATCATAACAGAGTCATAACTTGACTTTTCATGAAGATTGCATAATTGGGCATAGTTTAATTAAAATTTGAAACTATAAATTAATAGTCAAAATAATTATAAAATCTTCCCATGGATCATAAAACATACTTTGATATATGAAGGGAATTGTCCTATAGATAGATCATAGAGAATTTCACTAGAATTAGAATAAACCCCATAAGATCATGAAATTTAAATCTAGAACTGAAATCTATGGAATTGAGAGGGATTTAGAGCATGAGAGTGAAAGGGAACTATCATTCATAGCCTCACATACCTGTGTAAATCAATTTCACACTCCCACTTGAAATACCAAAGGAAATTTGAGAGAATTTGATGAAATTCCTCAAACTTGATCTTCAAGGAAAGCTCTAGGTTGCATGCATGGAGTGGGGATTCTTAGAATAGGTTTATCCCCCCCTTAAAACCCTGCTAATTGAGCTTAAAACGACATAGTTTAGGACCTTAGGGCTTAGGAATGACGAAAATACCCTTAATAGAAAACCTGAAAAATCTGCACTGCTAGTGACCACGACTGATCCAACGGATCGTTACCAGCTCCCACGAGTCGTTGCTTCTCTTGTTGTTTCATCCCTGTTTCTTGTCTCAGGTATTCTACCACAATTGGATAGGATGAATCGTTACAAGATCCTACGACTCATTGTTGCTAGCCGTCGTCATCACTGCTTCTCTCCTGAGGTTTCTCCTAATGGACACTTACAATGACTTGTTGTTCCCAACAACAAGTCGTCCCATGAATCGTACAAACCCTTTTTTACCAAGACCATCCTCCTAACGACTCATTCCAATGATCTGTTACTTCAACCAATAGGTCATCCAAATACCCGTTACTTCCCATCCTACACTGCAGATTCTCACCACGAGCACCTCCAACGGGTCGTTAGTCCCACCAATGACCCATACAATGAGTAGTTTTGAGAAAATTTTTCAGATTTTCTGCTATTTTTCATTTCAAATCCCGAGTCTAGTCTTAGGCACTTCCAGGGTATTACACAACACTTCCCATAGACATCCTTTTGAGGGCATCAGCCATTACATTGGCCTTGCCCAGGTGATACAAAACACTCATGTCGTAGTCTTTTAACAACTCTAACCAGCCTCCCTGATGCAGATTTAGGTCCTTTTGACTGAACACATACTATAGACTAATCTGATTAGTAAAATCTTCCACATGAACTCCATAAAGGTAATGCCTCCAAATCTTCAAGGCAAAAACCACCGCTGCTAGTTCAAGATCATGAGTCAGATAGTTCTTCTCATGAACCTTGAGTTGTCTGGAAGAGTAAGCTATCACCTTACCATGCTACATTAGAACACAACCAAGGCTAACTCTGGAGGCATCACAGTAGATCACAAACCCATATGAACCTTCTAGCATAGTTAGGGGTTGTAGTGAGTCGGGTCTTCAATTCCTGAAAACTCTTCTCATAAGCATCTGATCATTGAAATTTCACCTTATTTTGAGTTATTTTGGTCAAAGGAGAGGCAATGGAGGGGAATCCTTCTATGAACCATCTATAATGACCGGCTAAGCCCAAGAAACTCATAATGTCTGATGGAGAAATGGGTCTTGGACAATCCTTGACTGCCGCTATCTTTTGAGGATCCACCTGAATACCCTCTCTGGAGACCACATAGCCGAGGAAGGCAACTGATTTCAACCAGAATTCACACTTGCTAAATTTGGCGAATAACTGGTTGTCCCTAAGAGTCAGCAAAACTATCCTCATATGGTCTGCATGCTCCTTCTCCGTTCTGGAGTAAACCAGAGTATCGTCTATAAAGACAATAATAAAAATGTCTACGTACGGTTTGAATAACCTGTTCATCAGATCCATAAAAGTTGTAGGAGCATTGGTTAGTTCAAAAGACATGACTACGAATTCATAATGACCATACTAAGTTCTGAAGGTTGTTTTCAGAATGTTAGATTCTCTGACTCTAAGGTAGTGGTATCCTAATCTGAGATCTATCTTAGAAAAATAACTAGCTCCCTGAAGTTAGTCGAACAAGTCGTCAATCCTGGGTAGAATATATCTGTTTTCAACTATGACTTAAATCAGCTGGCGGTAGTCGATGCAAATCCTGAGTGTACCGTCTTTCTTTCACACGAATAGTACTGGGGCACCCCATGGAGAGATACTAGGTCAAATGAAGCCCTTATTTGGAAGGTCTTTCAACTATTCCTTCAACTCTTTAAGCTCAGTTGGAGCCATTCCGTTAGGAGGAATAGAGATAGGTTGGGTATCTGCAAGAAGGTCTATGCCGAAATCTATTTCCTGCTCAAGAGGGACTCCGTGGAAATCTTCAAGAAACACATTAGGAAACCCATTTACAACTCAAACTAACTAAAGAGTCAGGTCTCGGAACTAGAATCTTTGACCCTAACCAAGCGATATATGCACCTCTTAGCGATCATTTTCCTAGCCTTAAGGTATGAGATAAACTGACCCTTAGGCGCTGAAGTATTACCCTTCCACTCTAGGACTGGTTCGTTAGGAAACTGGAATCTAACGACTCTGGTTCTGCAGTCAACTGAGGCATAGCAAGAATGTACCAGTCCATGCCAAGAATAAGGTCAAAATCGATCATATCTAACTCTACTAGATAAACTGAGGTGACTTTATGTAATACTGTGACCAGACAATCCCTATATACCCAGCTTTCTCTAACTGACTCACCAACCAAAGTAGAGACTGAAAATTGATCTAAGAGGATTTCTGGACTTATATCAAACTGGAAAGCAATGTAAGGAGTCACGAATGAGAGTGTGGCTCCTACATCTAGTAAAGCATACACATCTATCTGAAAGAGATGTAACATACCAGTCACTACGTCAGGTGAGTTCTCCTAGTCTTGATGGGGGGATAAAGCATAGACACAGTTTTGGTGTTGACCACCACCTATACCTAAGGTAGCACCCTGGTAAGCTAGACGACCTGGCAGAGCTGCTAATGTGGTGGACTAGGCCTTCCCCTATCCTGCTGACAAGTAATCCCTCAATTTGTGACCTAACGGGCCACACCCAAAATAACCATCCTTGCCCAAACAGCACTCCCCCAGATGGTTCTTCCCACACTTAGGACATGCTAAAAAAGTGCAGCTACTGGAGACATGGCTCTAGGACTGGGAGCCTGACGTTCACCTCTCATATCCTTACAAGGCCTAGAAGATGGAGCACTAGCTGAAGAAGATGTTGGAGTCCTCTGTTGCTGCTGCTGGGGGCGATTACCACCGCCTGACCTCTGCTGGGAATACTCAAACTAGCCTATCCTCGTCCATTTACTTTCCCTTTCTATCTCCTTCAATTTCTCTGCCTTTATCTGCAATGCATGGATGATGAGACTGGATATTTCTATGTCTTTGATGAGCATAGCATTTCTGCACTCCTTGACCACCAAGTATGAGACTCTATTCACGAACTTGAGCATGCGAAGCCTCGGCTCAGCAACCATTTCAGGATCATACCTTGACATTTAAGTGAACTTTAATGCATACTCCTATACTATCATATCATTCTGCCTCAAGTTCATAAACTCATCAGCCTTATCTTTTCTTAACTCCCTGGGAAAGAACTTGTCCAGGAATGCAGTCACAAACTCGTCCCATTCCACCGGACCTACACTAACCCGCCTTCCCTCCTTCCATTGCTTGTACCAAATTATTGCCACCCCTTTTAACTAGTAGGTATCCAAATCAGCACTTTCTGCAGAGATTATACCCATGATTTGGGTGATCTTATGGATCTTATCAATGAATTCGTGATGGACCAACGGGTCGTTGGTTCCTCTTGTGGTCACTGATATGGTTTCGAACTGAAGTTGGGACTTCTACTAATTTCCAACCCAATGACTCATTGGCAGAACCAACCAGTCATGGTAACTTCTCATTGTCACCATTGTCCTTCCTTGAAGGGTTGCTGGTTTTGGCGACAAGTGGCAACAACAATGCGCTGCCGTTGATCCCACTCGTTTCTCCTGGGGAAGATGTCGAACCTTATTGTAACCCTCCCAACGACTTACCACAATGAGTCATTTGAGCTGCTGAGGACTCGTTGGATGGCTCGTTGGTTCTGGGAAAGGTCTAGCAGGTTTCTAGACTTGGGATGCAACGAACGGTAGGACGACTCGTCAATCCTTCAAATGGGTCTAACTATGCCTCATTTGTCCTTGAATGGAAATCAGCAGGGTTGACAACGATTCAGACAACGGAGCATTACAAGTGACAACGACTCGTTGTCTGGGTCGTTCTGAGATAAAAATTTTGTGGTTCTTTTTGGTTTTTCATGCTAAGTCTGAGTTTGATCTAGGAAAATTTTGGGGTGTTATAATATCTCCCCCTCTGGATGATTCGTCCTTGAATAAAGGCTAAAACTACTGGAAAACTAGGAAAGGAGCTATAAACTGATTCCTGAAGGAGTGATTGACTTCGAACTGGAATAGGCATGCTAACTGAGTTAACACAACTAGAATGCATATTGAAAACCTGAATAGAGCTGAGGAATACTAAACTCATAGAGTATTGAGGAGGAATTTAATACTTGATGCTGAAACTGAACTGGAAGGGAATAAATGGGGATATTTAGCCATCATGTTTGCTTCTGATTCCCATGTGGCCCCCTCAATTAGTTGGTTCCTCCATAATATTTTTACTGAAGCGACTTCCTTAGTTCTCAGCTTACAAACCTGACGGTCTAGGATCTGAACTGGGACTTCTTCATAAGAGAGACTATCCGTCACTCCCACACTGTCTAGTGGCACAACTGAGGTCGGATCACCGATGCACTTCTTCAATAGTGACACATGAAAGATTGGGTGCACAGATGCTAACTCTGAAAGTAATTCTAACTCATAGCCACATTATCAATTCGCCTCAGAATCCTGTAGGGTCCTACATATCTCAGAATGAGCTTCCCTTTCTTTCCAAACCTCATCACTCCTTTTATGGGTGAAATTTTCAGATAAACCCAATCATCTACGGCGAATTCTAACTCTTTTCTCCTCACATCAACATATGATTTTTGTCAGCTCTGAGCTGTTTTCAACCCTTCTTGACTAAGTTGCACTTTCTGCATAGCCTCATGAACTAAGTATGGTCCTATAAAGGTAGCTTCACCAACTTCAAACCACCCTATAGAAGACCTACACCTTCTACCATATAATGCCTCAAACGGGGTCATTTGAATACTGGAGTGGTAGTTGTTTTTGTATGCAAACTCAATGAGAGATGGGTGATCATCCCAACTGCCCTTGAAGTCCATCACACAAGCTCTCAGCATATATTCTAAGGTCTGAATAGTCCATTCAGTTTGTCCATCTGTCTGAGGGTAAAAAATTATGTTGAGTTTGACCTGAGTACCAAGTTCTTTTTTAAATGACTTCTAGAAATGCGAGGTGAACTGGGTACCTCTATCTGAAATGATGGACAAGAACCTGATGGAGTATGAATAACTCCCGGATGTACAGCCTAGCATAATCCTCAACTAAGTTTGTAGTATTAACTGGGAGGAAATGTGCTGACTTGGTCATCCGATCTACTATCACCCAAATTGAATCATGTTGCTGACGAGTACAAGGTATACCTGTAATGAAGTTCATATTCACTTCTTTCCACTTCCACGTGGGTATGCTGATATCCTGAGTCATACCCCCAGGTCTCTGATGTCCAACTTTAACCTGTTGACAGTTCAACACTTAGCCACAAATTCTACAATGTCCCTATTCATGCCATTCCACCAGTAGATTTTCCATAGGTCACGGTACATCTTAGTGGCACCTGGGTGGATAGAATATCTGGAGCTATGTGCTTCTGCCAGTATTCGCTGTCTCAAGTCATCTACGTCAGAAACACATAGTCTTCCCTGGTAACGAAGCACACTATCTCTCCCTTTGGAGAAAGCCTCCACTTCTTTTATTAGAACTGTTTCCTTCAGCTTAAGAAGTATGGGATCTTCATCCTGCTTTGACTTAACCTCAACAACTAACAAGGATTCTAACCCACTCTGCAGTACTACTCCACCCTCAGCTAAATCCACCAATTGCACTCCCAATCGGGCTAACTTGTGAATATCCTTTTCCAACTCTTTTCTGCCCTCTTCAATATGAGCAACACTCCCCATGGACATCCTGATTAAGGCATCCGCCACCACATTTGCCTTGCTCGGGTGGTATAGCATACTCATGTCGTAATCTTTCAATAACTCCAACCACCTTCTCTGACAAAGTTTCAAATCCTTCTGGCAGAACACATACTGGAGGCTCTTGTGGTCAGTGAAAACATCCACGTGAACCCCATAAAGGAAATGCCTCCATATTTTTAAAGCAAATATCACTACCGTCAATTCAAGATCATGAGTCGAATAGTTATTCTCATAAATTTTGAGCAATCTGGAGGCATAAGCTATCACCTCACCGTGTTGCATCAGAACGCAACTGAGGCCAACTCTAGAAGCATCACAATAGACTACGAACCCATCTAATCCTTCTGGTAAGGTCAAAACTGGAGTTGTAGTGAGTCAAGTCTTTAGCTCTTGGAAACTCTTCTCACATGCATCTAACCACTAAAACTTCATCTTTTTCTAAGTTAGCTTTTTCAGAGGAGATGCAATAGAAGAATACCCCTCTACAAACCGTCGGTAATAACCGGCTAAACCCAGGAAACTCCTGATATCTATTGGGGAAGTGGGTATCGTCCAGTCTTTCATCGCTACTATCTTCTGAGGATCTACCTAAATACCCTCACCTGAAACCACATGACCAAGGAAGGCCATAAACTTCAGCCAAAATTCAAATTTGCTGAATTTAGCGAACAACTGACGGTTTCTAAGAGTCTGCAACACTATCCTCAAATGGTTAGCATGCTCCTCCTCATTTCTGGAGTATACCAAAATGTTGTCTATGAACACAATGACGAACATGTCCAAATACTGTTTGAATACCCTATTCATCAGGTCCATAAAAGTTGTCAGGGCATTAGTTAATCTAAAGGAAATAACCACAAATTCATAGTGATCATACCAAGTTCTGAAGGCTGTTTTTGGCATGTTACATTCCCTGACTCTAAGCTGATGTTATCCCAACCAGAGATCTACCTTGGAAAAACAACTGGCTCCCTAAAGCTGACCGAACAAGTCATCAATCCTGGGTAGGGGATACCTGTTCTTAACTGTAACTTTGTTCAGTTAACGATAGTCGATGCACATTCTGAGAGTACCGTCTTTATTTCGCACGAACAACACTGGAGCACCCCACAGAGAAATGTTGGGCCTAATGAAGCCTTTATCTAGAAGGTCTTTTAGTTGTTCCTTCAACTCCTTAAGCCCAGCTAGAGCCATTTTATAAGGAGGAATAGAGATGGGTTGAGTATCTGGAAGAAGGTCTACGCCAAAGTATATTTCCTGCTCGGGAGGGACTCCGAGAAGATCTTCGGGAAACACGTCAGGGAATTCACTGACAACTGGAACTGACTGAATCGTTGGGGTCTCAAAGCTAGAATCTTTGGAACAAACTAGGTGATAGATGCACCCTTTCAAAATGAGCTTATTTTCCTTAAGGTAGGAAATAAACCGATTGTTCGGCTGTCTGGATGACTACACGCAAGTCCACGTGGTCGAACAAGTAGTAAGTGGCTCAAGTAAGCCAAGTATCGATCCCACAGGGACTGGACTACG